>MCJB01052719.1:127741-142303 GCA_002018475.1 Nicotiana obtusifolia | reverse complement strand
CCCCCCCCCAATTCTGGACTTAAAATACTACAGCAAGAATCAACCAACACATGCCTATCTCCCTCCATAAGCAACAACAGCCATATCATCAACTCATCTGGAACAGTCACTCACAGCAAATGATACACTGCCTGGTTCAGTTTACTGCTGAAGAAGCAATGTGTGGTATCAGCATTTCTCATGCTCATTCCATTGCTACTTTGGCAATCATACTGAACCCCAATCACACTGTGCAACCTCATCATAACATCAAATCAGTCAACCAGCTCAATGTCAACTCAGGTAAATCAACACACATCACTGCCAAATCAAAGAAAGATAGATGCTCTGGGTAACATATACAACACACAGTCCAATAGTCACACCAGCAGCAGGAGAGACACATTCAAAGTAGCAACATTCTCACTTCTCAGAATCAAAGGACTAAAGAAGATATAATCACTAATGTCATTTTTGAAGCCAGCAAACTTGCAAACTCTTCAGGCAGCTTGGATAGGTTCAGATCATTGCTGCATTTGCAATGTGTGGCATTTAGTACTGTTAGTGCTCATCCTATTGCAATTACAACAATCATCAAGGACCTTATCCCATACCCTCGATCACAGGTCAATCAAAATGCAACAACCTCACAAACACAATCCAATCAACATGTAACTTCACAGAAGCAGCTATAGAAACAGGCACCCATCATACCAATAGAAGTCACAAGCCACGCAAACACAAACACCAAATGACCAGCAGCAGCACACACACAGAACCATCAAGAGGCATCAACTTCACAACCACAAAAATCTAGTCAGACACTTAACTGTTGACTCCAAAGAAGACATAATTGCAAGCCAACACATACACCATAGAAACCCATTAAAATTTATAGCACGTTTAGTTGTGCTTTAAAAATAATTTATTTAAAAAAATTATTTTCTAATAAAGTATATTTAGTGATAAGCAATTTGTGTTTGGCTAATCAATTTGAAAAGTATTTTTGACCAGCAATTAGTATTTGATCAAACTTTAAAAAAGTACTTCTAAGTACCCCCTCTATTTTAATTTAGATGAAGTAGTTTGACTCGACACAGAGTTTAAGAAAAAAAGAAGACTTTTGAAACTTGTGGTCTTAAAAGCTTAAGGGGTAAAAGCTTTGTCACCATAATATTGTGTGGTTATAAAAGCTTCTCATTAAGGGTAAAATAGGTAAATGAAGAGTTTAAATTTGAATTATTTTCAAATTTAGAAATGTGCCATTTATTTTAGAACAGACTAAAAAGGAAATACCTCATCTAATTTGAAACGGGAGAAGTATATTTTTTCAAATGTGCTTTTCAAAAAAATATTTTTCCTACTCAAAAGTATTTTTTTCTTTTAAAAGTTTGGCCAAACACCTTAACTTCGGAGAAAAATCACTTTTGCTAAAAAAATATTTTAGGCCAAAAAGAAGCACGAGATAAAAGGAAAGAATTATTTAAAAGGAAAGATTTATTTTTAAGTTTTAAGTTTATGCATTTTTTATGTCGATATTATCTATATAATTAGGTCACTTATTAAGTAATTATCGATAAAATTTTGATAAAATTCATAATCAGTTAAAAATAATAATTAATGTGCTAAATGCTATCATAGATTAAAAATTATTAGTAATCTAAAAACTAACTTTTAATATTTTTTCCGTTTGTAAAACTAGCTTTATCAAAACATTCTTTAATAGAAATCTAATTTTGGTGCAAAAGGAAAGAACAACTTAAAAGAAAGGAAAGAAGAAGCCACCGCTCGCTCAACTACCAGCCATAACGTAATAGAAAGATGGAACTCGTAACGTAACACCGCTAACAGCCGTCACTAGAAGCTCCATCCTCCAACAGATTATATACCTCCACGTCACCACCATTTTACACGTAGCATCTCATAACTAGTCCTTCTTTTAAGTATACTGGAACCCGCTGTCACTCTATCTACCCCGCATCTCCTCTTTCTTCACACAATCAATCAATCGCAAACCCAGCCTTATCACATAAAAGACGAGAGTGAATGGAAACAAAGAAAATTAATTACTCTATTTTATTTTATCTGATACTAATAATTTTTCTTTATAACAACATAGATTATAAAGTTCATTTACATACATTTATACAGAAATTGAAAACCTAATCATATATACAGTGAACAAATGAGATTTCGATTTCGATTTTTATTTTGATTTTGACTTTTATTAATTCTATTAGAATTTCTTTTGTTCTTATTGTTTTTTTTTGTTTTTGTTTTTGGAATTGGTTAAATTTAAAATCTGCATGAGCGGGACGGTAGGAGAGGAATTGTTGTTGTTGAGAGGAATTTGATTTGGCACAACATGTCTGCTATAGTGTGCGGCAGCAAGAGATCCAATTTCTTCGAAGATTTGCAGTCATCGTCGTCGTCGCCATCTTCTTCGCCGCCGGTTCCGAAGAGGATCCGCTGTTCTCCGTCTTCTTTCTCGCCGCCGCGATCCTCCGCTGCTGCCGCTAATTATTTTTCTACTCCGTCATCGGCGATCGATCATCTCCTATCGATCTTCCCTGATATGGACAAACAGGTTAAAATTTTTGTTTTTATTTTGATTAGTTAAGTAATTTAATAATCTCAGAGCAATTATTTTTGTGTTTCAGATTGTTTTGGAAGTTTTAGGCTTTTCGCTGTAAAGAGAATCGCTTTGTTAATCTTTTTGTTGTATTGAACTGGAAATGTTGGAAAAAAATGAAAGAAAAGAAAGCTTATTTGATAATTTCGGTGACTTTTTCGAAGTTTTTTAGGTCGCGGTGCAATTCATCTGGACAGACAGGTTTCCTTATTTGAATCTACTTATTAAGTAATTTTTTATTTTTTGTGCAACTGATTTGAGTTGTAGCTTGTTTGGGTCTTTTTTTAGCTGTAAAAATCTTTCCTTTGGTGTATTGTACTTGAAATCCCGATTGAGAAAAAATAGGGGTGATTGGGTATAGTTGTTCTAGCTAATTTAGCTTTTGATGTGGTGGATGGTAGCTTTTTAGTGAATTTTTTGAAGTTTGAGGGCATCAAATAATTTGCTGCGCAATTCATTTGGACAAACAGGTTTCTTTTTCCAGAATTAATTTTTTTTTAATTTATAAAAAAAAAATAATTTAGTAATTAGAAGTCGTTTGGAATTTCAGCTTGTTTTGGAATTTTTGCTTTAAATTTCCGTCCTTTATAATCATAGTTGTATTGGTCTGGGAGTGTTCATTGAAAATGAAAAGGTTGATCATCTATTCTGTTTTAGTGAAATTAGCTTTTGATTTTGTAGACGGTGGGGTTTTAGTGAAATGATTAAGTAATTTACCAATCACAGTGCAATTTATTTGAAATTTCAGCTTGTTTTGGAATTGTTAGCCATAAATATGCTTCCCTTTATATTTTTATTGTATTGTAGTGGGATTGTTGATTGAAAAGAAAAAGGATAATTTTCTATTCTTATTTTAGTTAAACAGCTTTCCAATGTATTTTCAAAAAGATATTATGGTTCTATTTCCAACTTATCAGTGGTAAGATTGACATACTATGTGGTTAGTAACTTGTATTCTGTAGACGCACATAAGACATTTGTTATCTGTCTATGCTATATCTTGACAGGATGATCTAGTTGCTGTCTTTGTTAAATGCTTTGGACACAGTTTTTTAGTTGCACTATTGGAATATAGAACTGCATCATTGTCTTTCCTCGCCAGATGCCCAGATGTTATCAGCTTTCTTTCTTCTATGAAGAATATAACACTTATGTGGAGAGTTAGTTTAATGTTAACATCTGTCATGCCATTTATTGGTTGTTTGAGTACAATGGTTAGTTTCCTTGACACGAATTTTAGTGGAATTTAGCATTACCATGGATCTTGATCAAAGTTTGACCATAACAGTGCAAGCAGAAATTTTAGTTTTACCACTTGCTTACTTTTTGTTTCTCGTAAGACTAAATGTAAATGCATAGTCATATGGGTTGGAAATATTCAAGGACATACAAGTTGAATGCGGGGATTTATAAATGTGTGCTGCATTCATGGTGGCGCTTAAAGGAGATATCAAAGTAACTTCCAGTGGATGGTTAAAAGAAATATTATTTTTCGAACTATGTATCGAGTTTATGTGAAGACCATGTCTTTTGTAGTTACTTCTTCATTTAGTTTAATAACATGGCTTGAGCCTCTATCTTTTTCCCAAACCTGCACAACATGTATAGATCCATGATTTTGGTTCCGTTTATGTTTACGAATTAGTTGTTTATCAGGTACGTGGTTTACTTTTGAGTTTAAACAGTAGGGTTCGATGAAGGGTATTTAGGATGTTAATAGATTACTGCAAAAAATTGTGGCCCGTGCAGATATAAATTCCTTTAAGGGACAACCAGATGTAGGAAGATATCGTTATCGTTTTTATTGGCTTTAACAATTTAGATACATCTTGAAATTTACTAGCATGGTTGCTATTGGCTAATCTTCACTAGTAGCTTCTTGAGATGGACTTTTTAAATACTCTCTCTCTCTCTCTCTCTCTCTCTCTCTCGTTACATCAGACAATCTTAGATCATGGAGTCTCCTGTTAAGTAAGTAGAAGAACATTTTTCGGAAAGGTATTTAAGTTAAAAAACAGCAAGTCCTTTTTTTGAGTCTTAAGGAAAAAGATGGTTTGTATATACTCATAAGTGTTAAAATAAAACTTACGAAGGATTTTTGATTGAGCAAAATCCCATGGGGGAGCAGTTTAAAGTAACATTATGTAGGATTGCAAAAGTTGATGTGGCTTGAGCTTTTGTTACCACGACATCCACTATAGGCTCATCTAGACTTCTTTTTAGTTCATAATGCGCTTAAATACATGGTTTAGCATCATTAAATATGTAAGAAATCAGGGTGGAGCTATTGCTTATCCACGAAGAAAAGTGGACTAATTTGTATTGAGGAAAGTAAAAACAATTGCAAAATCAGCTGACCATGTTAAAACATGGATGTAACTGACCACCACGATGGTTTTTGCGTATATAGTGTATATAGTGAATGAATGGGCTTAATAGAATGAACGAATACATATAATTCATATAAATGACTTATCTAGTTTGGGGTTGAGGCATACTTGATGGAGTTGGTGAAGTTCATGGTATAGGATCTTCGATTTCAACTCATGGTACCAATTCTGCCCGTGTTTATTGGATTTATGAGGAGTTCCATTCTTCAAGAAATGCCAAGTGTCTACTTCATGCTCGACCTTGAGGTATCGTTCAGTAGACCACGAACATCATGTTTGTAGTTGCTTTAGATAGGCTAATTTATGAAGTAATCTTATCCTATATCCTACATACTACTAAAGTAAGCTTTAACATGTCGAACAATTAGGAGGGTACTTTAGGATGGTTCCCTATCAACTTTTTGTTATTTTTACTTGAACTTGGTTGCGAGCACAGGCTGTTGTTTTACTTACTTAGCTACCTGAGGTTTTAAAAGGTGTTATAAATGGTATATTTGAACTTTTAATCACTAGAGGCAGCATGCTTCTGATACTCTTATCAAAAAGAGGAGCACTTCAGAGCAGATTCAAATCCCTAACTGTAAACTAGTGAACTATTGTTCATAATAGCTTACTCAGTTATGCTGTTTAACTGACTATAAAAACAGTTATGCCGTTGAAGTAAGTGTTCTCAACAATCATTATTCCTGAATAATTACTCTTAAATCCTTATAGTTTGTCAATTTGATCTTGAGGCACAAATACAATAACCTCTTCTATTCAAATTTCCTTGGCAACCTCTTTACATTTTGATTCAATGGAAATGTCTTTAAAAATAGATAACCATCGAGATCCAAATCAAATTTATCCAATGACTGCTGTAATTACTCTTAAATCCTTCCAACGCCTTGCTTGTCTTATTTATAACCAATTCTTGTTTTTGGGAATTAAATAGATATGCATCTAAAATTACACTATATGCTGCAATCATGCTAATTAGGTTGATAGTACTTCTATTTTTCTTTGTATTTGTAGTGGTTGCTTTCCCTTTTAGTTAAAAGATTTGTCGAAGTTACGATGATAATTAGTTTAATCTTATATCAATTGCTGATTACTCAAGTCACTATTATGCTTTCTTCTGCGGCTTATCCATCTGAGGTAGTCTTGGCTCTCACGGGAAGTGTAACTGCAAAATACCCAGCAATGTTTCCTGTCTCTATGATGGGATGGTTAAGAAGGGAAGTAAGGGGATGAAGGGTAATGTCAAAAAGATCCGAATTTTATATAGGCTGCAAAATATCAATGGTTTTAATACTGACTACAAGTCTCTTATAAAATTAGTCTTGTGACTATAGAAGTCTTGAGCGTAAAGAGTTTTATGTTTTGAGGATATAAAGAGTTAGCTGATAAAAATTTTAGTGCAGGATTGTAGTAATCTCTTCGTATTATCCGCTCTTGCTGTTATTTCCCTAAGTCCCAATTATAGAAGGAAAGCTTTTGTAAAGCATGCAATATCTGATTCGGATTAACAAAAGAAAGAGAAAAATTCTCTAGGAAAAGGAACACAAGTGAAATTGTATTTTAACTACAGCGTGAATTTGCTACAATACCAGGAATGAAGGTGGCCATCTTCTTATTATTGTCATTATGGCTGTTGTCATAATTTATTTGTCTTCTGCAAGTAATTTTGTGGGAGAAGTGTAAAATATGTATCCAGTTAGAGCATCCATGATGGAAGTCACTTGATCAGTGCAATTAAATTTTCTGAAAGTGTTTTGGAATTGATGAAATCCTGTAAGAATTAGCTCACCCACCAACTTTAGGTTCAAATGCACATATTAGGATTGATAAAGAAAAGAGGGGCATCTTCGGACAGCATCAATTACGGATCATCAGTTTGGTAAAGGTTATTACTTCCTTGAAGAGAGAAAAAAGGCTTTTGCTTTTGTAACGTAACAGGGTTTTGGATTGTCTGAAAATATTGAAAGAACTAATTATTACAACACTCCAAATACCTTTCAACTTCTAAAAGAATTAAAGAGGTGCACGTTTTCCGGGTTATTCTTGATAAGTGTCATATATAATGTGTATGTTGACGTTTACCTAATTCCAAGCGTTGTTACCTTATAGAATGCAGGTATAGACAATAAAAGAAACACATTTCATCTTATTCCTACTAGAGTTGTTAAATTTTCTTCAGTCAATTATTCCTCGCAGATGCTATTTCAGAATTTCCCTCCGATTTCTTCTACTAATACTGATACTTGTATCTAAAATTCGTGATCGTTGTTTTATTCTAAGAGGATTTCTATCAATTCCGATTGATCCAGAAATGGTATGCTTTCTGATGATTTTCATTTAGTGATATCATTGATGGATCTAACTTTTGTGGTTCTGTTTTGAAAAACGATTCTATGAGGTTGTTGATTTGGATTCTGATAGCATAGAATTGTAAAAGCTACTTTTAGTTTCTTGACACATTTCTGTTATCTAGGTATCAAGTTCTATGGCATAGTTTCCTACAGTTTTTCTTGGTCAAACTTTTGTTTACCCTGAAAAGAGGAGAATTTAACCTAGATTTGGAATTTTTAGTTGCTTGAGAGAGCACTGGAAGAATGTGGTGATGATCTGGATTCTGCCATCAAAAGACTAAATGAGCTTCGCTTGGGGTCTGCTGAGAATCTGGGGCCCCTCGCAGGAAGATCTGATGCTACCCAGGAGATCGGCAGCCAGATTTTAACTCAAGGTGAACATCAATATGTAGATTCTTATTGATTGATATCGGATGTTTTATTTTTTTCCCTTCTGAATCTCTTTTGATAGAAACTTGGGGAATGACATCAAGTACTTTCTTTTGTGGCCTCCTTTGTTTGTGTGCAATAATCACGTGCTATATAAGATCATTGTGAAACAAGACAATTCCGATTTGTTTTTTTTTTTTTTTTTTGGGGAAAGTGATTATGTGATTAGAATTATAAAGACATTTCATAATTTTGAATGTGTAATTTGTATAATTCGCCTTCCTGTATATGTTCGTTCTGTAACATCCTATTCACTTAATCTATGTGATGTTTTCATTGATCAGTCTAAAATCCTGTTCCTTGTCCAATCTGTTGTTTGTTTGCTCCTTTCACTTGCTTGAAATGTATAAGCCACGATCCTGGCAGCTCGCCTCTCATGATATGTTTTGTATATCGCAATTACTATTCCGAGTTTACCTCGTGCATGTAAAAAACTGCTTACCATTTTTACAGTGCCGTGCAGTTAGTATTCTCTTTTCTCTTTAATTGGATAATTTAGTCGGCTGTGGTCAACATTTACTGACTTATTAACTTGACTCTGTTTCACAAATTTAATACTTGCACAGTTGCTTAGGGTGAATATCTGCACTACTTTATTACTTACTAACTTTGATGCATGCTTATATTTATTGAATTTTAGCCGTTACTCACTTCTTTAATTTTTGGTTGTGGTGGAGAAGTGGTTGCATAGGTATAAAGAAATAATTGAGTAATTATTTAAAAATTTCTTCTGTTTGCTTGTGTTCGACTTAAAGTCTGACTTGTCAAAATGTTGAGGCAATCAGAGTCCACTCAAGCCCAACATGCTGTTCATTCATTAGAACGGTTATGTTTGGATCACGGGTTAGCTGTTTAGTTGGTTTCAAGAGAAATGTCTTGTTTCTTCAGAGCAGTCTACTGTTTTCAATTGGCCTTAAGGTGACCCTGACACTAGACTGAAACTCGTGTTTGCTCTGGTCGCTTGTTTTCGTTAACTAGGTGAGCTGAGGCCACGGATGTACTACTTCGTAATTTTGTGCTTTAAGACCCTGTGAGATAGATGGGGGACCTGAAAAATCCAGGAGCAGACTCCATTTACAATGCAGTAAAACTGCTATCAATCTTGCTTTATTGCATGCATACTGAAAATGACGAGTGATTTTCCTCTGAGCTCACTCTCTGTTGATACTTTACCATTCTACCTTAGGTGTATCAGTACATTTGTTGGATGTCTTAGAAGTTCACTGGCACAAGTTTGTTTATACTGTTAGACACCATTCCTTTACACATTTTGGTGCAGGTAATGGTGGGCCCATACCTACAGAAGATTCGTTGGCAGCAAAAGAACTGCACATGGAGAGTACAGAATGGGTGGAGCTGTTTGTTAGAGAGATGATGAGTGCCTCAAATATAGATGATGCTAAAGCCCGTGCTTCACGAGCTCTTGAAGTCTTGGAGAAGTCTATTTGTGCCCGCGCAAAAGAGGCAACAGCTCACGATGTCCAGCAGGTGGTCTAGAAATATTTAATTAACTTTATTTTGTCCGTCTATTTTTTCTTCTATTTTTATTGCCATACCACTGCACTTGATTCAACTGATCTACATTGTTTTTATTTGCTTCATCTGTCTATCACTTACTATGGACATGGTATACAGTTGTTTTGAAGGTCCTCAATCGGATGTGTAGATGTTGCGAAGCAACATCAATTGTTGCATAAAAATATTGAAAGCAGATATGAAATGAGTTAAAAGTGGGATCTTCCACAGAGTGTAAATTGAACATCAAATATGTTTAGATGGTTGAGGAATTAATGTTTTGATGGTCTGGCTATTAGCCTATTAGCATAGATCAGTAGTGTTCTTTCCTTATAGGCACTCACCCCTCTCCGATCACCCCAACAACCAAGTACCACATATCAGTGTTTGGGAGGGTTGGGGCTGGAGATGCACTAAGTATTCCAGGCTAATGATCTTACTTTGGTATGCCACATCTACCTCATTCTTTTAAAATGTTGTGAACCTAAAAGGAAAAATGTTATTTCCACTTTCTTAGTGCTGGCTTTTGACATCAATAATACTTACCATTTCCCAAAAAAGGGGAAAGAAGAAAAAATGTCATTCCATATCTATACATATATAGTTATGCTTCCTCAAGAAAAAATATCTATGTATTCATAGTTATTTAATTATTCAGGAAAACAACATGCTCAAGCAGCAGGTAGAAGCTCTTATTCAAGAGAATTCTATTTTGAAGCGAGCATTTGCTATTCAACGTGAGCGTCAAAAGGAGTTTGAGGATAGAGGGCATGAGGTGAATCAGCTGAAGCAATTGGTGGCTCAGTACCAGGAGCAGCTGAGAACACTTGAGGTCAGATTACCCTATTTAGATCTCATGAAGTTTCGTAACTCATTTCATGGTTTCATATTTATTATACGTGCTTTGTGCGTGCTTTGTGCAATCTGGGAGCAAAGATAAAATTTTGAAAAGAGAAATGAGGACTAAAATCTGGTTGTCAAGCATGCTTTCCTCTATAGAAAGGGGTAGAATGCACATTCCTCCGGCTTCCAGACATAGAAACTTCCTTTTTTAAGAAATAGTTGTACTTATGTATGTGCATAGATGCATGCATTATAAATGTTGGAAGTATGAAAGTCTTCAGTTCCCCCTGAAGCTGGAAGTATGTTGATACATTTATGTGATTAAGAGTTCGGTTGGTACATTAATGCTATTAAGAGTTTATTGCCAGCATGGTGAGTTGCTTTATTGGGTTCCTGACTCTATTTAAATTTTCTATCCCACCTCATTTCTCGTATATGACATTAAGTGAATTGCCCTTTCTCTGTGATCAGGTTAATAACTATGCACTATCGATGCATCTCAAGCAGGCGCAACAAAGCAACTCTATCCCCGGGCGTTTCCATCCGGACGTCTTTTAATGTGTATTATGTCCTTACTTAAAATGGATAGGATAGCAATGGTCATGTCCTACCATCACTAGAGGCAGCGCATGATTCTGGGGGATGATACTAAGCCAGAATCTGTGTTTGCTTGGTTGAAGCCACCTGGTGCTGTTATAAGCCTAAGGGTAGCTGTAGTATCAAGTTATAGACATGGTTTTACTTGCTTTTCTGTTGGTACTTCTAGTTAGACTAGAAGTTTATACTATTCTGGTCTTTTGTTAATGATAACAAACTATTTGAAACACAATTGGCATGCTTTTAGGATGAAGTTCAATTCGATACTCGCTCTGTTCTATAGGTGCTTATTAAGGCTGTTTAATGGTTAATTGAAATGATCAACCCCCCCTTAATATTCCTGTATTTTGGGGTCCCAGTTATATGCTCTGCTGAACAACACCTGTGTTTTTAAATTACATTGATAACATAACTTCTTTGATTTGACGCTGTACCATATTTAATGTAAAGGATTAAGATCAGCACACCAATTTGATAAAAGTAGGAAGGAGATCAGTACACTGTGTCCTTTCAAAATTTGTGCTTTATTTCTTTGTCTTAGTTAGTTGAAATGTGGACCCAATTAATTAGAGTAGCTTGCTGGCAAGCAGGTGGTTTGGATCTCTTTATCGTGGTGTTTTCCGCAATTTGAGATCCACATTGTCTCGAACTCATAACTTTTTTTCCCGGTCAAATCCTGTAAATTAGTGGTTGGAAGCTGAAAGTCCGGGCAAAAAGGCTTCGAATGCAACTCGCTGCAATGATTTTTTACATTATCATTATAGCGGGGGATGTGGCTCCTGGCAACGGGTTTGTTCGAACTCAAAACTTTTAACGCGGAGCATAGATAAAATATGTGTGTGAGCTTAATATTACGTAGTTTAAAATAAATTTTTGAACACCGACAGTGCTTCTATTATATTTTGGTTGGTTAATCCGATCAAATGGTTGGCAAATATGATGGTTCTAATAATGATCCTGCATGTACTTCATGTGTTTTATCGGCGAAATTAAAAAATCTCGTGAATTGACTTGAGTTACAGGTGTGGTCCTTGTTGTATTAACCGAATTTTTGGCGTAATTGATTATTTCTTATCTTAGGACAAAGTTGATTCTTGGACAGTAAAAATAGTAAGAAGTGTTCTTGATACTGTTGACAAAATATTAGACAAAATGTTACATCTGAGTCCTTGATTTTAAAAGAACATTGAGTTTAGTGCAAAGACCCATAAATGTTGAACATATCAATTTTAAATTTTGGAATAGCCTCTAGATTGTAGTTTAACAAATTGCAGGAGTACTTTCTTTTCTAGTTTATTAACTCACATATACTAAAAGGAATTACCGATCATCATCTTATCTTTGCAAATAACCTCTTAATTTAAGCGGACAGTGTATAAGAATATAAAACTACACGAAAATCATTAGTCAAAGTACTTGGTTTCTCCGGAAGATTGAAGAAGCTTTTGCCCCTTTATGACACGGCAAGTACAGTTTCATTTCCATTGTAAATTCAGATGACTTGTAAAGACATTTTTATAAAGACTTTGAAATATCACAATCAGATAAAGTCAATGTTTTTCGGTTGAAGTCATGAACTTGTCACTAGACTTGGACGTGGACTACTCTTATATGCTATGCCACCCAATTACCTCATTTGTATACCAAGGGACTGTTTTCAAAGTCTTATCTTTAAAGTCTCAGGTGATGTATGATACATTATACCCCAAGCAGAAGCAGATCCAGAATATTAAGGTTATGAGTTCCTACCGAAATTTCAAGTTAATAATAACTGAATTAACGACTGAATTCTAAGCTACAACACTCTTATACTTTTAATGATTTTTAATATAAATATATGATCTAGACAAAAGTTACTGGATTCATGAGGACTCGTAATTAATACGCCCCCACCAAAGAATAAAGGCATTCACTCCTCACTTTTCAACATTTGGAATTAAAACATTAGTGGTTACCTATAGCTAAAATCATCTCAAAATTGAAGCTAAAAAAGTAGATTTTTGCATTTTTCTTAACCATAAGGCTAGAAGCTCTGTTTAGAGTTGATTGAATGATTCTTCCTTAATTGACCCGTTAGCTCTAGTAGAGATAAATTTTCTTCTAGAAGTCATTTTGTTCAACCTATTTGACATCAAAAATTTATTGCCAAAATTTACAACAAAATAAGGAGCCATACCAAAATATTGGCTCTTGCATATGAAAGTTGTAGGTAGCAAGATCTAGAATATGAGTTTTCTAATAAAGATCTTACTTGAAAAGGTATGGAAAACTTGTACTCCACCAATTAACACGAACATAAGAAAACAAGTCAATGTAATAAACAAACATATGGTGTCAGTACAACCATGAGCTTGTATGCTCTGAAACAACAAATTGAGATCAAATACTTTGAATACAGAGCCAAAGGTTGTCATTCTTGCTCCTTCCCCTACCTCTTCATGTGCTTTAATTTTCTCTAATCCAACTAATTAAAAAGAGGAAAAAAGAAAGAAAAATCTTAGTTGACTTAACTAGACCTCAGATCCAATTTCTCATAGAAACTAAGAAAGTAAACTAAACTAAACTATACAATCATTCATGCAAATTCTTGTTCCTATCTGTACAAATCTAAATCATAAAAACTAGTACTAGTAAAGATTCATCTTGTAACATAAGGCTTTCCTTCAATTGGTTTTCTTGAAACAGGCTCAAGCTAAGAGCGCGACTGTAATAGTATGCTAATAAAAGTGGAACAATAAAGATTTATAGTAATTTGCATGGCTTTTCAAGAAATTGGAATAAGCCTTCCACCAACTTTCATCATCTTCTTGAATTCATCAAAATTTACCATACCATCACCATCTACATCAATTTTCCTTATCATTTCCTTACAATCTTCCAATTTCTTCCCTTGATTCAATCCCAAAGATGAAAGTACTTTACTCAACTCTTCCTCTGATATTAATCCGTCTTTATCATAATCAAATACATCAAATGCATCTTTAAGATCCCTCTCTCTATTTGCTTCCTCTTCTCCACTATTTTCTTGACTCCCAATTACTCCTTCTATTCCCAAGAAAGAATGACAAAGCTCATAAAACTCATCAAGATCAATTAAACCATCTTTATTTGAATCAACTTTTTCAACCATTTCAACTATATCTATATCCTCCATATAAATGCCAATATTCTTGAGTGATTGCTTTAGCTCTTGCTTTGTTATGTAACCATCATTATTCTTGTCAAAAGTTGCAAATATACTCCTTAACTCAACCTTGTTATGGCTATTTGAAGTACTCCTTCTCATGATTTTTTGTGTAGCCATAGGTGGTGAACTTAAAGTTGAGTTCTTGACAAGAGGAGATGGTGTTGGAGTTTGAGCTTTGATTGAAAGAGAATAGATCCAAGATTGGAATTTTTTTGTTGGGAACTTGAAAAGAGTTGTGATTAAACCAAGGATGAAGAGAAGTGCTAAGAAAAGAATGCTTATTGTCAACATTTTCTTCTTCTTGGGATTCAATGAAACAGAGAATGAAGATGAAAAAGAGTTTCTAAGTTAAGTATAGGAATATAGTTTTCTTGAAATGAAATAAGAAAGAATTGAAAGGGAGGTGTACGCGTTTGCTTGATGCTTTTGCTTTAACTTTTTTAAAAAAAAAAAATCTTGATCCCCACACAAACGCGTGAAACTGTAATAGGAGTAACTGTAAATTAATTCTTTTTTCGCTATACGCGTGGTTTCCATCATTTATTCTAGGTGAAGTAGGGTTAGGTTGGATAGTGATGAAAGGGTTGGGGGTGGTTGGGGTTTTTTCGGGGGGGCGGGGGGGTTCAGAATTATAATTAA
>MCJB01052719.1:77509-127721 GCA_002018475.1 Nicotiana obtusifolia | reverse complement strand
ATTATAATTAATGGGATTAGTCAAAACTTAATTGTACGTTACACTAAAACCTAAAGGTAAACAATTTGATTATACTCATTATCTTTTGTCAAAATTAGAATATTAGTATTGGCTACACCATACATTTTCTATTACTCTCTCCGTTAAAGATATAGAACCCGTTTGGACTGGCTTAAAAAAGTGACTTTTTAGCATAAATAGCTTTTACGCCAAAAAGCAATAAGTTGGGGTTGCCCAACTTATTACTTTTGGCTTGTTTTAAGTAAATTTTAACTGATTTTAAGCACTTTTTAACTTTGCTAAACACCGAAAAGGCTAAAAAGAGCTTAAAAGTTGATTTGACCAGCTTAAGAGCCAATCCAAACACCCTCATAGTAGTTCCTTTTTACCCTAAACAGTTTAAATGCAGATTCGCATACCCCTCGATTATTTTGTTGAAATCAATTGCGTTAATACTTTTCAAGAAATCTCCTCCAAATTACTGGTATAGTTATCAAAATCGCGAACATCAATATACAGGATCCAAATCCAAGTGGTAGTATAAGGTCCTTTAGCTATCGTTCTTGAGAAATGATCTAGTCTGACCCATTTCTCGAAATAAGTTTTTGCACCATTCGTATCTATTAAAATTTTAACTTCTAATTTCGGCAAATAAATTATAATAATTGTGTCACTGCTGCGTCGAACAACTCTTAATGCTGCATCTCTTCCAAGATTGATATCATTTAGTAGCAATTGTTGTTACGGTTTGAACAGCAAATGGTGTTCCTCTTCTCGTATTTTTGAATCTAGAAGTATCAGCGGAGGACCAAGAAACTACTGAACTCTACACATTGTAACAGTGACAATATTATTACTGAAACTTGCATGGTTAAAATCCTGACGTAGCTAAGTTAAGAGATAGATGAACATTCATGACGTTATTAAAAATGTGAATTTTATCTTTAAGAACTTGTGAAGGAGACCTATAAGATCTTTGATATCAAAACTGTTGGAGAGTTTGAAAGTTTACTTGCATACTTATTGGTCAAGAGTCAATGGGTTGTGAAAGAATTTGTTTGCCTCACAATCTTTTTGGAACAAGTGATTTCTTTTATTTGGTACTATTAATAAAGCTTTTGGATAAATTGTGATATAAATGGAACATTTTTCAAATTGAGACTGAAAATTTGAAAATATACTAGGGGTTTTTAAATTAGTGTATCTCAGTAGTAATATAATCTGGTAAAATTCTTTACACTTTTGAGAAACTGAAGGGATCATGCTAATATTGATATTTACTTTTACTAAATTATATTCGTTTTTGGTCCATACTTACTGATAACTTTTCTAAGGTTTCAGATCCAAGGCCACATGATAAGCTCAATTGCCCCAAGAATTATGGTATGGTCTAATAATTAATAAAGTGGGTAAAATTTATAGGAGATTTGATTCAAATTCTACAAAAAATGCTAGCTGATTTATTTCTATTTAATACGCCTAAATTTGGGTAGATGAAATTACTCCATGCTATTAAAAAGTGTAATAGATATTTAGTAATATAGTAAAAGTGCATACAAATTGATTGTAAAAGATATTACCGTTGTGAACATTATATTACAAGAATAATGTTATGTGTGTTACACCATATACCCCACCCTCACCTATGCAACACCAAAACATCACTTTTGAACCCCACAACAAAGTTTTATAGTTTCTCTTTGAGTGGATGTAATTTGATAAGTTATTAATTCACCCATAACTTTGGATGGACAGAAAATGACAAGAAAAGGAGACCACCAAACCTTCCAAAAACCGCATCCACTAGAAAAAATAAAGCATTTCATTTGATTCCCAACAAGTATTCCAAAATTCTTGCCTCTTTGTGGAGTTAAATACAAACTGGAAAAGCATTTTTACCAAAGCAAAGAATCTTTCTTGAGAAGTGATGCTTTAGGGTAACGATAATATTGTTTCATGAAATTATAAGTCACGTGTTTGAGTCGTGAAATCAGTCAGTAATATTTATATTAGAATAGATTAACTTTATTATACTCCTTTGGGGTGCGATCTTTTTCCGAACCTTGCATAAATACAAAATGCTTCGTGTATTGGTCTAGCTAAAAAATCTTTTTTGAAATTTCATATTTAAAAAAATGTATTTTCTATCCAGCATTTAGCCGGCTGGAAATTATATATGCTTAGATGACAACAGCATAGGACTTGAAGAGATCTGATAGTCGTTTAATTATTTAAGGCGCATATGAGGAAAGAGTTGATTTTATAGACCATTACAAATAGTATTTTAGTTACATGATTATTTTCACAGGAGATCAGGCATAAATAACATTTACAGAAAATTTGTAAAAGATATACAAGAAATTTTTGTAATAAAATTATTTTCTTTTACTCAAATTGTAAGTAGGCACGAGAAATTATGTACTCATGAGTAACAAAAACAGATATATTCATTCTCTTCTTGTCTAATTAACCATGTCGATGCAGTTAAAAATTTCATAAAATTATATATTTACACTTACTCTCTGTCTAAATGAAACAGTGGGTCCACCTAAATTGTATCCATGACTTGTCAATAAATCTTTTCAATATTATAAGAAATTTGGTTCAGTAGTTCATTATAAATGTTATTTTAGTTACATAATTTTTTTCTCAAAAGATAAATAATAAATAATACAGAAATTTATAAAAAAAAAACATATGACATTTTTGTATATTCGTTTTATTTCGTTGGAATTGCAACAAGCACAAGAGATCATTTCATTAAAATATTACCCCAGGAATTTCATGATGCAAGCTCTCCTTTTATATTTTAGTAGGTCTGATAATTCTACCCTCTACTTTGACAAGGTCTTACCTAAGACTAATTAATTTATTAATATATTTTAACAAAGAATTTAACTGTTGACTTATTACTAAAACAAAGTTTCAAATAGTGACTGTTACAGCATCGGATACTTTGCTTAGCTTTGTCTTTTCATGCATAGATGGAAGTTATCTTGATTCTTCACCCACCAACAGACAAAACCATTATTTAAAGACATGTATTTGTTGGTTTGGCTTTCTAGTAATTCTCGAAATTTCTTTTGATAAATGCCTTTGGCACTTTTCTTTAATAGAAAACATCTGTGAACTCTAACAGAACCTAAAACAGCTTTGCGAATTCGTCTTGTTTAGAAAGACTTTCCAACAAAAAAAAATATCTCTAAAGTTACGTGGCTATTTTTGGAAAATCCCGACATGAGTGAGACGATATTTTTAGAGAATCTAAGCAATGTCGGTGCAAAGAGGTCTTGGTGAACTTTTTGCCCCTTTAGTTGACACCATCTTAGCCTTACTCAGTAAGGCAGGGGGTGACTATTAGATAGGGACCCTGGAAGTTCACGAGAAGAGGTTAGTGAAAGAGATCATCTTTTCGAGGTTGGAGTCATCAAAATGGATGATAAGCAACTTTTATTTTGTTCAAGTTGCTTCAGTGAATGAAAATGCTCAATAAAGCGGGTACGTCTTACTAGCCCTTACACTCGTCACTTGTTTTGACCGCAGGAAGGTGAACTTTACAAAAGTGCTTATTTGATTGGGAAGAATAGGATTTGTGACTCCAAGCCTGCACTAGTACAAGCAAATATAGTTGAAAAGTCTATTGTTTGAAATAGAGTAAAACAACCCAAAATAGCAGGAGCTAATCCAAAATTACCTACTCAATTGACAAGCACAGCTTTAAGTTTCTTATTACCTGCAGGAGTCCCAGTGCCATTAACACCTTTTTAGTACTCCTTGAACTAATCCTTTGTCACAATACATATATTCTAAGCTTCCCAAACTTGTTAACAAGACTCAACTTCTTCCACAATAAGAATTGGACCATTTATAAATCAAATTGTAAGTAGACACGAGAAATTATTCACTCACGAGGAACAAAAACACATATATTCATTCTCTTCTTGTCTAATTAACCATGTCTATGCAGTTAAAAATTTCATAAATTATATATTTATACTTACTCTCTTTCTAAAAGAAAAAGAGGGTCCAACTAAATTGTATTCATGACTTGTTAATAAATCTTTTTAATATTATAAGAAATTTGATTATGTAGACTGTAATCCATTACAGATGTTATTTTAGTTACATGAATTTTTTGTGAGAAGATAAATAATAAATAATACAGAAAATTTATAAATAAAACGTCTGAAATTTTTGTATGTTCATTTCATTTCGTTGGAATTGCAACAAGAACAAGAGATCATTTCATTAATATTACCCCAGGAATTTCATGATGCAAGCTCTCCTTTTATATTTTAGTAGGTCTAATAATTCTACTCTCTACTTTGACAAGGTCTAATTAAAACCTAAGACTAATTAATTCTTTTAACAAAGAATTTAACTGTTGACTTTTGTATTAAAAAAAAGTTCCAATAGTGACTTTGTTACAGCATCGGATACTTTGCTTTGCTTTGTCTTTTCATAATTTCATGCATAGATGGAATTTATCTTGATTCTGCACCCACCAACAGACAAATTTTTTTTTTTTTTCCAAAAAAACGTATTTGTCTTTTTTGGTTTTCTAATAATTTTCGAAATTTCTTTGATAAATGCCTGGCGACACTTTTCTTTAATAGAAAATATCTGTGATCTTTTAGAAAGATTTTCCAAAAAAAAAAAAGAAAAGAAAAACTCTCTAAAAGTTACGTGGCCATTTTTGGAGAATTCCGATATGAGTGGGATAGTATTTTTGGCGAGTCCGAGAGACATAGTCTAAAAGAATCTCGCGAAAACTTCTCCAAAAATTGTGCAAGAGGCCTTGGTGATTGTCAAATGCCAAGTATATGAAGGTAAAAGGACTTTTTTTTGTTGAAATATGCTTGCAAAGATCGATTCAAGATTTGAACATATTTTTCGTGCAAATTTACTCCAAACTTGAAACGATCTTTGCCTAGAAATGATCTTTGCAAAATGAATCAAGCTTACTGTAAAACCAACGAAAAATTGGCTACTTATTCACGAGGTTAATTCCAACCAAGTTTGCAATTAATTTGAAATTTCTTATCCACAGAGGAGTGTTGGTAGTATGTCTCAGGAAGTTGTAGAAACAAAAACATAGTTACATTATCTCCAGAAATCTGCAGAAAGTCAGCCTATCAAGTATGCTGATCTGTAGCTTCAAATTAGGAGTTTGTCATTTATGTTATCTTGCAGTATATTTTCAGCAATTTGTTAATAGTATGTATGGTCAAACTTCTTTTTTTCTTTTTTGGGGCCAAAAGTATTGTAGATTTCACGTTTGTTATATTTAAAACCTAACATTTCACGTTTGTTATATTTAAAACAACCCAGGCATAACACATTATTAATAAAACGTTTCATTGAAATCTTGTTATCACGATGCGTACATTCTAATTCATATTTGTTGAAATTTGCTGTCTGCACGTTGCCAAAAGCACCATCAAGTCCACTATCTGATGGGAGTTGAGTTATTGGGCTGAAAAACAAAAAGGATAAGTTACATATTTGGCCGGTCTATCAAAAATAATTATATTCACTAATCAAATATATAAAAAAAATATGTATAAAATACGTAGTTGATATACTAATACACAAAAAATATATATATTTATCGGCTATTATTTTTATGAATGGCTATACCGTATAGTTTTCATTTCTAAGCTTCACAAACTTGTTAACAAGACTCAAACTTCCTCCAGAACAAGAATTGGACCAGTTATAAGTCAAAAGTGTAATATGGGCTTTTAATAATTACGAGGAAATGATCTTCGATGACATTTACAATTTGATTAGACAAAAATGATTATATAAAGTTTTTTGTTTTTTATCATGTTTTATGTTATAGTTTACATGTTTCCTGTTTAAAGGACCATATGACTAACAGAACAATCGTAATGTGTTATAAAACTGATCTCCCCGTTTATTCTCTTCTTTTATCCTTCTCTCTCTATCTCTTCATGTGTGCTTTTTTTATTACGTTTTATATAAAATTTAATTCCGTGTAGGAAATTAGCTTGGGTTTGGCATAATTAGGCAATATTCAAGAAAATATTTCAGAATTCTAGCAGGAATTAATAATTAATAAACTAGCACCTAATTAATTAATTACAGTCCTGACCGAAACATATAACGCCGGACCGGAAATCATGAACAGATTCTAATCAAACAAAGGACCAAAAATCAATCTTATTAATTAACGAAAATTAGTCCTATTAATACTCATCTCTACCAAACGCTTGATCACATTATACAACCGATTTAATTACCTTCAACACACATCTCTCTTCTATATTAATGTCACAACCAAAAAGCATATATGTACAAATCCTCCAAAGGAAAATACCACTTATTTTAATTTTCTAGTTGTTATTTTCATATATAGTAATAAAAATATTATTAGATTAATGAAATACAATAAGTATTTTATGGATCTGTAAACTTAAAGTTGTTTCCATAGTAAATGTGTTTGTTTCAATATCCTATTAGTATATTTGTACACTTATATATTATGTTATTGTTTGTACATAATATACATCAAATATAAATTTATAATATATCACATACACGGAGTATATATTTTAAATGTCAAATATACTTAAACTATATATTGATCTCATCAAGTATATATAATTATACATTAATACATACATAATACATATATTGAATATGTATATTTGTTTATACGTTATATATATAAAATTATACGTTTCATAGACATAAAACGAGTTCAGTATAGGAAAGTATACATAATATATTCATTACATTTGTATAAATTTAAAATTACATTGTAAAAAATATATCACATATGTATATACACCTTCGAACGTGGAATAAAAATGTGAATTTATTTAGACAGTGTTTGATATAATAATGAAAAAGGAAATTCTAAGAGCTGGAACTTTCATAAAAATGGTAAGTATAGATTAATGATGGGAGAGAAATATAGATAAATCAATATGGTTCAAAATTAATTCCTTAAATTGTGGACTGTGTTTAAATATATGAAGACTACTAAGCATACATGATTTTGAAAAAATGCTGTAATTATAAATGAATGTGTTCTTTTTGGAATAAAATAAAAGTAATAATCTTTATTTAAATATTATTTAATAAGTAATTGACAATGTGAAAAACTCCTTAAAAATTGTCATTCATAGAAGAGGAAGAGAAAAGGTCATTTATAGAACGATCGCATTGGTGATTGGACCAATGTTAGAAGATAAAATGGGCTACTTTACTTAAATAGATTCATTATTAGGGAAAGCCCAATTTATAGAAAAAGGGCAGGCCTGCCAAGTTGCTTTTAGACGAGACTTGAAAGTCGCACCAACTGTTTCTTATTGTATTTTTGTGAAAAAGAAGTACAAATATGATAAACAATCTATATTTATATGTATTCTATATTTATATTTAAATATAAATTTAATCCTCAGGAATAGTAAAAGTTGATGTGGCACCTTTCATAATTGAGGATTGCTATTTATTTATTTATTTATTTTTCATTTTTTTGACTTTTCCACTAATTTTTTTCACAATTATGTTCATAAAAATATTCAAAAGGTGCGTTCACTTCCTTCCAAAAAGAGAGAAAAGGTTACAACAATTAATAAGAATAACTGCCAGCAATACGTATTAAGAAAATAGTGAGCAATCAAAACAAGAAACATTCTTCTTTAATTGCCAAACAAATCCTCACACCTCTTATCTTTCTTAATTAATGGTGAATGAGTTACTTATGTTGAAATCAGAAACGAAAAATCGTTATATTCATAAATTGACCAATTCTATTGCCTCTTCAAATTAAAGAATGTAGCAATACATTTTTCTTGTACTATATGCTATGTTTTCGATGACTCCAACAAAAAAGGAACCTTTATGCTCAAGGTGACTTAGTTTTAGATCATTTCCTCATTTGCTTCTGTTCTTCAGTTTTATTTGAATCTCATTCTTTTTCTCACGTATTTTTTTCACTTTAGATGAAGTATTTATTGCTTTCTTTCCTTAGTTATCATCGTATTGGTATCTTTTTTAGTGTTTACAATTTTATTCAAAATTGGATTACTTATCAATTCTACGGTTGTCGATATACTGTTGTTGTATGTGGTATTCAACTACTTAATGCAGAAAAAAAGTATTTGAATAAGATTCTGTGCTATTTACTTAATTAGCAACATTTATCTTCATGTCAAGTACCCCTTTATAATGTTGATATAGTATTATTGTATGTGGGATTTAATTTCTAAATACTGAAAAAAATTATTGAATAAAATTTTATGCTATTTACTTAATTAGCAGCATTTATCTTCATGTCAAATACCCCTTTTTTTGTCAGCGTATCAAGTACCCTAAGTATTGTTATAATTAAAGAGACCTAAGAAAGTAATATCAATATTCTCGAGACTTCAAATATTTAACATATATACTGATGGGTTTTATTTTAAAACACAAGTTATTAACCAGAGTTGATTTTCATATATAGTAGTATCTTGAGTTAATTTTATATTATCAGAAAAATACAGAAATATTTTAAAAATAAATAAAAATTAAAGTACTGAAGTTTTTTTTGTGTTTTAGAAGCAATATTTTTGTTACGACTCAATTTCCCTTATAGGCCGTGATGGTGCCCAACGTCACCGCTAGGCAAGCCAACGGTGAATTAGCCGTGTATTTATTCTTTTTAATAATTTCAAAGTAGCTAATTTTTATTTATTAAATAAGTGAGGAATGAAAAATTTAATATAGTAAAGCGAAAACTAATGAAAGAGCAAATGCAGTGAAATAAATGCTCAAAAGCCATAAAGTCTACTAGCATGTTTCCAAGATCTGGTGTCACAAGTGTATGAGCAACTAATGGAATATATAAAATACTAAACTACTGTCTGAAATAGAGTAGATAGAAAATAAATACAAACGAGAGACTGCGGGTGCTGCAGAGCAGCCTCAGAGAGCAGCTCACCACTAAGCCTCGGGGTAACGTGGGTGCGCGCCCGGATGACTGCCAGATGCACTTGCCTCAGATCCTGCACGATTGGTGCAGAAGTGTAGCGTGAGTACATAAACAACATGTATCCAGTAAGTATCCAGTCTAACCTCGAAGTAGTTACGAGGGGTCGACATCGAACTTACTATGGGCCAATAATAAAATACAAAAATTCTAAATAGGCATGGAATATGTGAATAATAAAAATAACACTATTGCAAGCAGTGAATAAATGATCTGTTAACTGATAGTGAATTCTAAAATCTCCATCTAACACATACTAGTTCCATATCGATTTTGGTCATTAAATAACTTATAACCTCTCAAGTTATAACATAATATCAAGAGTAATCGGCCTCCGAGTATTATCACGCACGATTTATGCCGAGGTCGTACGACCCGATCCAAAATACTGTATGCACTGTCGAGGGTTGAACGACATGAACCATAGATGCATCTATTACACTGCCGAGGCGAACGGCCCGCTCCCATGAGAGTAGAGAAGTTTACCTCGCTCGCGGAAGTACTTGCGACGCGAGTGGACATGGATTTCTCAGAGTTATTATATATTCCTCAATTCTTCCCAAAAATAAGAAATCTAAATTGGAAATTTGCAACTTTAAATTCCCTAGTCTCAGCTCTATTTAAGATAATTAATATGCATAACAAACATAACAGTACAATTAAACTATGATGTGGATCTAAGACTACCCGGACATTTCATGGAATATAGCTACGCACGGACTCCCGTCACCTAGTGCGTACATAGCTCCCTACACAAGTAGTACACAACAAGATACACCTAAGCGGATGAGTTCTCTCTTACAAGGTTAGGAAAGAGACTTACCTCGTTCTCAAGCTCACTTTCGATCCATAAATCCGCTCTAAATCCTCAACTTGATGCCAAACAACCCGAATTAGCCAAGTATTATATAAATTAATCAATATACACTCACAAGTCCATAATTTAACTACTAGAGTAATTACGCAACCCAAATTGAAAGATTCCTAAAATTCACCTCAGGGCCCACGTGCCCGGATTCCGAAAATTTTTGAAGATAAATGCTACTCATAACCTCACGGACTCAAATATATACTTTTCACTCAATTCCATAATCATTTTCGTGGTTCAATCTCTTTTTTTTTTTTTTTGTTGCAAAACCTAAGTTTTTCAACTAAACCCAAAAATTTTCATAATTTTACATGTTAAAATCTACCCACAATCTATGTACTAAACTTACATTGGATAGGAATTACTTACCTTCAATAGCTAGGTGAAAACCCCTCTCCAAGAAGCTCCAAATTCGGATCACACAAGTGAGAAATGAGAAAAAATGGGTCTAAGTCCCGTTTTTAAAATGTTACTGCCCAAGGGTCCTTATACGCGATTGCGATAAAGCACCCGTGATCGCCAAGGCCAAAAAGGCCCAACCCAGAAAAATGCCTTTCGCGAACGCGAGAAAGGCCACACGAACGCGAAATCTTAGCAGGCCTGCCCATCGCGAACGCGATAGCCTCTCTGCGAATGCGAAGGCCATCGACTGACCCTTCCCCAGCTAGCCTCTCACTTCGCGAATGCGAAGGCCTGAGCGCGATCGCGAAGGCCAGTAGCCCAGAGCACCACGAACGAGGTCTCTATCTCGTGAACGCATAGGGCAAAACTCCACCCAGTCCCATTCCTTCATCCAAACGCGATTACTTCTCCGCGTTCCCGAAGAAGGAAACCAGAACAGCAATTTCTGGTGTTTCCAACTTAACTCCGGGAAATCCGAAACACACCCGAGCCATTCGGATCCCGTCTAAATGCACCAACAAGTTCATAAACATGATACGGACCAGCTTGAACTCTCGAAACGCGTAAAATAACATCAAAACTAAAATCACGCCCCAAAACCAAATTGAATCAAATTATGAACTTTAAGTTTTCAACTTGCTCCGAATGCGTCGAATCATACTTAGACTATTCGGAATGACACCAAATTTTGCATGCAAGTCTAAAATAACCATACAGGACTATTCCAAGGATTGGAATCCCAAACGGACCTCGATAACACCAAAAGCTACTCCAAACCAAACTTAAAGAACTTGAAAACCTTTAGTGCTCCCACTTATGATGTTAAGCGCTGAAATGCTCACAGGTTATTCGAAACCCGATCCGGACATACGCCCAGGTCCAAAATCATCATACGAACCTATTGAAATCGTCAAATTTCAGTTTCGAGGTCGTTTACTAAATTTGTTGACCCAAGTAAAAGTTAACCCTTTTAAGGAACTAAGTGTTCGATTTCAACTCGAATCTTTCCAAACCCGAAATAACCATCCTCGCAAATCATGGGAGTCTTATTTAAGGGATTGGGGATCTAGAAAACAAAACGACCGGTCAGATCGTTATATTCTCCACCTCTTAAACGAACGTTCGTCCTCGAACGGGTCTAGAATCATACCTGGAGTGCTAGATAAGTGTGGGTATCTGCTCTGCATGTCCTCCTCGATCTCCCAAGTCGCCTCCTTGACTGGTTGACCCCTCCACTGAACCTTTACTGTAGAAACCTTCTTGGAACTCAACTGGCAAACCTGTCTATCAACAATGGCCAGTGGCTCCTCCTCAAAGCCCATGCTCTCATCTAGCTGAATGGTGCAGTAGTCTAACACATGCGACCTGTCGGCATGATACTTTCGGAGCATAGACACGTGGAAGACCGGATGAACTCCCAATAGAATGGGAGGCAAAGCAACCTCATAAGCAACCTCCCCAACTCGCTCAACACCTCCAATGGACGTATAAACCTTGGGCTCAACTTGCCCTTCTTCTCGAACCTCATGATTCCCTTCATTGGTGAGACTTTCAAGAGAACCTTCTTGCCCACCATAAACTATAAATCACGTTCCTTCTGATCCGCGTAACTCTTTCGTCTGGACTTTGCTGTGCGAAGTCGCTCCTGAATCAACTTTACCTTTTACCATATAATTTAGCCTCCCTCTCTCGAAATTGCAATCCCTATCGAGTCGGGAAGGTGGGGCTTAAACCATCAAATGGGCGAACAACATTGCCAGCCATATAAAGCCTCAAATGGAACCATCTCGATGCTGGATTGATAACTATCATTGTAAGCAAACTCGGCTAAAGGCAAGAATTGATCCCATTGCCCTCCGAAGTCAACCACACAGGCTCTGAGCATATCCTCCTAGATCTGAACTATCCGCTCCGACTGTCCGTCAATCTGCGGATGAAAGTGTCACGACCCCAATTTCCCTCCGTGGGATATCGTGACGGCACCTAGTCTCTAAGACTAGGTAAGCCTAAACAATACACAGAAACATTAAATAAGAGATTAAAACTTGAACATCCCAACAATTTCATAAAAGGAATCTACCAAAACTCAATACGTAAAATCCCAAAATCTGGTGAGATATAAGTCACAAGATTTAAGTATAGTACTGAATAATCCTATACATCACTGTCTATAAAAACATAAAGAACTAAGAAAAAAACAGAATAGAAGGGGACTGCGAGGCCTGCGGGCGCGGGCAGGTGTACCTTGAAGTCTCCAAAGTAGCAACACAACGCACTAATATCGAGGCTGGCAAGATGTACCTGGATCTGCACAAAGACATGTGCAGAAGCATAGTATGAGTACACCACAACTGTACCCAGTAAGTGCCAAGCCTAACCTCGGTAGAGTAGTGACGAGGTCAGGTCAAGACCTTACTGGGAATAATGGGAACAACAAGGCAAAAGATATAATAATGTATGAGATGATAGAGAAGTGTAACAATAAAAATTCACACAAGATAACAACCTGGAATTCAAGAAGACAACTACAACACATAAGGAAACAAGGATCTTACAAGTTAATAAAACAACAACAACAACAACAACAACAACAACAACGACAAAAAATACAGCAAATAGAGTAGACAAGAGGGGCGCTCCGTAGGTATTGCCTCGTAGTCCCAAAAGTAAATATACAACACGGGCACAGTAGAAACCTCGTGCAAACAATGATAACCGCATGGCAGAAACCTCGTGCCACAATAACACTCCGCACGGCAGAAACCTTGTGCCACAACCAATTAGTTATCTCAACAAAATCACGAAAACAACACATAACCAATGGGACTATGAAATTACAGCAAGGAATCCTACATTTAAGACTGAATACAAAATTAAGGAAGCAGGTAATTCAACTAAGCATGTTGCACAAATTCCAAGTAAGAGATAAGACACGTAGACATGTGACATTAGGATAAACATGACGACTACACGTGCTAGAGTTACTCAATTAAGGGAATAAAAATGAATTATTTAGCTCGAGTACGCACTCATCACCTCGCGTACACGGCCTTCATGTATTGCAATTTACCATAACAATACCAAACCCTAAGGGGAATTTCCCCCACACAAGGTTAGACAAGTCACTTATCTCAAACCTCGTCAATCAATCAATAAGAAGGCCTTTCCCTCGATTTTCAACCTCTGATCCGCTCGAATCTAGCCAAAATAATTACATACTATAAATATAATTATTGGAAACTAATTTAAATAATGAAACTATGACTTTAGCAAAGAATTGAAAAATTGCTCTAAAAAGTCGACCCAGGCCCACATCTTGGAACCCGATCAAAATTATAAAATTCGAGCACCCATTCGATATTGAGTCCAACCATACAAGAATTATCCAAATTCGACCTCATTTGGCCCTTCAAAACCCAAAGAATTTGGTCTAAGAACTTTACACCTTTTTCACCAAATTTTTCTACCCAAAGCTTTAATTAGATGAGGAAATCGACGATAGATTAGTGGGAATTAATCAAAAACAAGTCAAGAATCCTTACCCATATGTTTCCTCTGAAAATCCCTCAAAATATCGCCTCAATCCAAGATCTCAAAGTCCCAAAGTGAAAATGAAATCAAACCCTCAACTTTTCCCTATTTCTGCCCAGTCAAATCGCATCTGTGGCCCTAGAATCGCTTCTGCGATGCTGCACTTGCGGAAAAACAATCGCAGGTGCGGAAAACACTCAAGTCCAGGGCTTTCGCTTCTGCGGATAAGGGTCCGCATCTACGGGAATAGGATTGCACCTGCGACCACTGGACTTACAGACTTTCAAATCAACATCCGGACATGCTCCTAAGACCAAAATCACCCTACGGAGCTATTGGAACCATCGAAACTCCATTCCGGAGTCGTCTTCACACAAATCAAACTACGGTCGACTCCTACGACTTAAACTTCCATTTTTTAGGGACTATGTGTCCCATTTCCACTCCGAAACTCTCCCGAACCCCACACCAAGCACCCCGGAAAGTCATGTAACCACACAATGAGTTAGAGGGAGCAATAAATAAGGGATTAGGGCTAATACTCTCTAAACGACCGTCCGGGTCGTTACATCCTCCCCCTTTTAAAACAAACGTTTATCCTCGAATAAGTATAGAGACATACCTGAAATGGTGAAAAGATGAGGATAACGGCTGCGCATATCGTGCTCGGTCTTTCAAGTCGCCTCCTCGATGGGATGACCTTCCACTAAACCTTCACTGAAGTGATGTTCTTTGACCTCAACTTTCGAACCTGCCTGTCCAAAATGGTCACCGGCTCCTCCACATAAGATAGGTCCTTGTCCAACTAGACTGAACTGAAGTCTAAAACATGAGACGGATCGCTGTGAACTTTCGGAGCATGAAAACATGGAACACTAGATGAACTGCAAAGAGACTAGGTGGTAGTGCAAGTCTGTAAGCCACTTCTCCAACCCTCTCAAGAATCTCAAAAGGCCCGATATACCTAGGGCTCAACTTGCCCTTCCTCCCGAACCTCATAACACCCTTCATGGGAAAAACCCGGAGCAAGACCCGTTCCCAACCATGAATGCAATGTCTCGAACCTTCCTATTCGCGTAACTCTTCTACCTGGATTAGGCTGTACTTATTTGATCCTGAATCAATTTAACCTTTTCCAAGGCATCCTGAACCAAGTCTGTACCCAATTGCCTAGCCTCGCCCGGCTCGGACAAACCCACTGGAGACCTGCACCGCCTACCATACAAAGCCTCATACGAGGCCATCTGAATGCTCGATTGATAACTGTTGTTGTAGGCAAACTCCGCAAGTGGCAAGAACTAATCCCAAGAACCCCCAAAATCTATCACACACGCACGAAGCATATTTTCCAATATCTGAATAGTGCGCTCGGACTGTCTGTCTGACTAAGGGTGAAATGCTGTACTTAACTCCACCCGAGTACCAAACTCATGCTGTACGGCTCTCCAGAACCGTGATGTTAACTGCGTACCCCGGCCAGAGATGATAGATACCGACACGCCATGAAGCCTGGCAATCTCGCGAATGTAAACCTGAGGCAGCTGCTCCGAAGAGTAAGTAGTAATCACATGAATGAAATGAGCTGACTTGGTCAATCTATCCACAATCACCCAAACTGCATCGAACTTCCTCTGAGTCCGTGGGAACCCAACAATGAAATCCATAGTGATCCGCTCCCATTTCCACTATGAAATCTCTAGCTTCTGAAGCAATCCACCTGGCCGCTGATGCTCACTTCATCTGTTGACAATTTAGGCACCGAGCTACATACTCCACTATGTCCTTCTTCATTCTCCTCCACTAATAATGCTGCCTTAGGTCCTGATACATCTTCGTGGCACCTAGGTGAATGGAGTACCGCGAACTATGAGCCTCCTAAGAGAATCAAATCACGCAAACATCTACATTCGGCATATATAGCCTGCCCTACATCCATAATACACCGTCATCTCCACTAGTGACCTGCTTAGCATCACTATGCTGAACCGTGTCCTTAAGGACAAGCAGATGGAATCGTACTGATGCTCTCTAATACGATCATAAAGAGAAGACTGAGAAACCACACAAGCCAAAACTCGGCTCGGCTTGGAAATATCCAATCTAACAAACTGGTTGTCCAAGGCCTGAACATCCAAGACTAAAGGCCTCTCTACTACCGGTAGGTATGCTATGCTGCCCAAACTCTCCTCCTTGCGGCTCAAGGCATCTGCCATAACATTGGCCTTCCCGGGATGATATAGAATGGTAGTATCATAGTCCTTAAGCAACTTCGACAACCTCTGCTGCCACAAGTTGATATCCTTCTGTTTGAACAGATGTTGTAGACTCCGGTGATCGGTGTAGACCTCACAAGGGACACCGTATAAATAGTGACGCCAGATCTTCAAGGCATGGATAATAGCTGCTAACTCAAGGTCCTGGATATGATAGTTCTTCTCATGCACCTTCAACTGTCTAAACGTGTAGGCAATCACCCTACTGTCCTACATCAACACCGCACCGAGACCAATGTGCGACGCATCATAATACACCGTATAAGACCCCGAACCAATAGGCAACATCAATAATGGGGTTGTAGTCAAAGCGATCTTGAGCTTTTGAAAGCTCCCTCACACTCCTCAGTCCACCTAAACGGAGAACCCGTCTGGATCAATCTGGTCATAGGTGCTGTAATGGACGAGAAACCCTCTACAAATCGGTGGTAATACCCCGCCAAGCCAAGAAAATTCCGGATATCTGTAGCTGAAGACGGTCTGAGCCAGCTCTGTTGGGGCTGTACGATAGGGTGGAATAGGAATAGTCTGAGTGCCCAGTAACAAATCAATACCAAAGTCGATGTCTCTGTGGGGCGGCATGCCTAGAAGATCAGCCGGAAATACATCTGGATAATCCCTCACTACCGGAACTGACTCGACGGTAGAAGTATCAACACTAACATCCCTCATATATACTAGATACGCATCACACCCCTTCTCAACCATCCGCTGAGCCTTTAGAACTGAAACAAACCTACTAGGAACATAATCCAAAGTACCTCCCTACTCTAGCCGCGGTAGACCTGGCATAGCCAACGTTATCGTCTTGGCGTGACAATCAAGGATAGCGTGATAGGGAGACAACTAGTCCATGTCCAAAATAACATCGAAATCCACCATACTAAGCAACAAGAAATCAGCTCTAGTCTCAAAACCACTAACAACAACCAAACACGACCGATGCACACGATCAACAAAAATAGAATCACCCAAGGGTGTAGACGCATAGACAGGAGAACTCAAAGAATCACGGGACCACCCCAAATACGGAGCAAAATAAGATGGCACATAGGAATAAGTAGATCCTAGATCAAATAAGATTGATGCATCTCTATGACTGACGGGAACAACAACTGTGATGATAGAGTCGGATGCAACTGCCTCCGTCCTAGCAGGAAGAGCATAGTATCTGGCCTGGCCTCCCCCTCTAGGGCAACCTCTACCTACTCGACCTCCACCTCTAGCTCCTACGACTTAAACTTCCATTTTTAGGGACTATGTGTCCCATTTCTACTTCGAAACTCTCCCCAACCCGACATCAAGCACCTCGGCAAGTCACGTAACCATAGTATGAGATAGAGGGAGCAATAAATAACAGATCAGGGCTAATACTCTCTAAACGACTGAATGGGTTGTTACAGAAAGGCTGTGTTGAGCTCCACCCCGGTCCCCAACTCCCTCTGTACTACCCTTAAGAAATGCGAAGTAAACTCAGGGCCTCTATCTGATAAGATGAAAATAGGCACACCATGCAATCGAACAATATCCTTAATGTAAATCTGGGCTAATCTCTCTGAAGAATACGTAGTCACAATCGGAATGAAGTGTGCAGACTTGGTCAACCTGTCGACAATGACCTAAACAAAATCAAACTTCCTCAAGGTCAATGACGACCCAACTACGAAGTCCATAGTGATGCGCTCCCATTTCCACTCAAGTATAACCATCTGCTGAAGTAGGCCACAAGGCCTTTGATGCTCATACTAAACCTGCTGGAAATTTAGGCACCTCGCTACATACTCAACTTTATCCTTCTTCATCCGCCGCCACCAATAATGCTGCCTCAAGTCGCGGTACATCTTCGTGGCACCTGGATGAATAGAATACCGAGAATTGTGTGCCTCCTCTAGAATCTTTTCCCTCAATCCATCAACATTAGGAACACAGAGACGACCCTGGAGTTGTAGAACACCATCCTCACCGATAGTAACCTCCTTGGCACCACCCTGTAGTACCGTCTCTCTGAGAACCAACAAATACGCATCGTCATACTGACGAGCCTTGATCTGCTCGAATAGTGAAGACTGGGCGACGATGCATGCAAGAACTCGAGTGGGCTTTGAAATATCCAACCTCACTAGTCTATTAGCTAAGGACTGAATGTACAAAGCTAATGGCCTTTCCTCCGCTGAAATATATGCCAAACTACCCATACTCTCCGCTTTACTGCTCAAGGCATCCACAACCACATTCACCTTGCCCGAATGATAAAGGATGGTAATATATAATCTTTTAGTAACTCAAGCCACCTGTGCTGCCTAAATTGAGATCCCTATGCTTGAACAAATTTTACAAGCTGCGGTAATCGGTGTAAACCTCCTAGGACACCCCATAAAGATAATGCCTCCAGATCTTTAGAGCATGAACTATTGTGGCCAACTCCAAATCGTGTACGGGGTAATTCTTCTTGTGGGGCTTCAGTTGACATGAGGCATATGCAATAACGCGCCCCTCCTGCATCAATACACAACCCAAGCCAACGCGTGAAGCATCGCAATACACAGTATACATCCCTGAACCGGAAGGCAACACTAACACCGATGCTGAAGTCAATGCGGTCTTGAGCTTCTGGAAGCTAGCTCCGCAATCATCAGACCATCAGAATGGAGCACCCTTCTGGGTCAACCTAGTCAAAGGTGCTGGAATAGATGAGAAGCCCTCCACAAATCGGCGATAATAACGTGCTAACCCCAAGATGCTCCTGATCTCGGTCGCTGTGGTAGGACGAGGCCAACTCTGAACTGCCTCAATATTCCTGGGATCTACCTTAATACCCTTACCTGATAAAACATGCCCTAAGAATGCCATAGAATCTAACAAGAACTCACACTTGGGAGAACTTAGCATATAACTTCTGTTCTCGCAAGGTCTGAAGCACCACTCTCAAATGCTGCTCGTGCTCCTCCATGCTATGTGAGTAGACCAATATGTCATCAATGAAGACAATGACAAACGAGTCAATATATGGCCCGAACATCGAATTCATCAAATCCATAAATGTGGCTGGGGCGTTAGTCAAGCCGAAGGACATCACTAGAAACTCATAATGGCCATATCTAGTCCAGAAAGCCGTCCTCGAAACATCTAAATCACGAATATTTAGCTGATGATACCCCGATCTCAAGTCGATCTTAAAGAACACCCTGGCACATGCAACTAGTCAAACAAATCATCAATATATGACAGCGAGTACTTGTTCTTAATGGTAACTTCTTTCAACTGGCGGTAATCAGTGCACATCCGCGTAGTCCTATCTTTCTTCTTCACGAATAACACTGGTGCACCCCAAGGTGACACACTCGGTCTAACGAACCCCTTTGCTAGTAACTCGTTAAGCTGTTCTTTCAACTTCTTCAACTCTTTCGGAGCCATGCGGTATTATGGAATAGAGATAGAATGGATAGCAGGAGCCAAATCAATACACAAATCGATATCACGATCTGGTGGCATGCCTGGAAGATCCGAAGGAAACACATCGGAGAACTCCCGGACCATGGGCACTGAATCAATCGCTGGAGTCTCTGTTGTAGTATCCCGAACATAAGCTAGATAATCTAAACAACCCTTCTCGACCATGTCTCGAGCCTTCAGAAAAGAGATAACCAGACTAGATGCACTGAGAGACGAACCCTTCCACTCCAATCTAGGCAACTCTAGCATCGCCAAGGTAACAGTCTTGGCATGGAAATTAAGGACGGCATGATATGAAGACAACTAGTCCATGCCTAGGATGACCTCAAAGTTGGTCATATCAACCAACACAAGATCCGCTCTAGTCTCATAACCACAGAAAGTCACAATACAGGACCGTAGATCCGATCCACAGCAACAAAATCGCCCACTGACATGGACACATATACGGGAGCACCCAAGGACTCACGAGAAATACCTAGAAAATGAGCAAATGAATATGTTGACCCTAGATCAATTAGTACCGAAGCATCCCTACCGCAGACAGAAATAATACTTGTGATCACGGCATCTAAGGCTACTGATCTAGTTTGGATAGAAAGGCATAAAAGCTAGCTGGAGCGCTACCTGACTAGTCTCCACCTATCTGACCTCCACCTCTAGGATGGCCCCTACCCACCTGTCCTCCACCTCTGGGCGCCCGGATGGCTGGTGCGGCAGTTGGTGCTATAATCATAGGTTGATGACCCTACTGTACTGCCTTGCCCCGAAGTCTGGGGTAGAATTTCTTCAGGTGGCCAGGATCTCTACACTCGAAACAACCCCTCGGAATGGTGGACTGCTGACCTAAAGTGTTACCCTGATGGCCTAAATACTCACTGGAGGACCCTGAATAGCTGGCGGGATATAGGAGATCTTTGGAATAGCGCTGAAATAGGGCCGCACTAGAGCACCCCCAGAAGGCGGCGGTGCTGGATATGTGGGCCCGCTAGACTGACCCCTCACAAACTGACCTCTGCCCCCAGGCGGAGCACCACTGAACCCTCCAAAATATCGAAACCGCTTGTCCCTCGTTGTTTGATCTCGGCTCCCTTGATGAACACCCTCAATCCTCCAAGCTATCTCCACAACCAGCTCATAAGAAGTCCCCATCTCAACCTCTCGGGCCATAGTGGCCTGGATACTAGAGTGCAAACCCACAAAAAACCTCCGCACTTGCTTTGCATCGGTAGGAAGTATCATAAGTGCATGGCGAGACAACTTAGAGAATCTCGCCTCATAGTCGGTCACCGGCATCTGACCCTGTTGGAGCTACTCGAACTGAAACCTCATCTCTTCCCTCTGAGATGGTCTAATATATCTATCCATAAAGAGGCATGGTCCCAATTCAAGGAAGGAGAACCTGCTGGCCTGCCGAGAAAATAGGACTACTACCAGCTACGGGCCTTGCCCTCCAGCTGAAAGGTGGTAAAGTCCACCCCATGGGACTCTAGTATCCTCATGTTGTGCAGTCTGTTACTGTAACGATCAATAAAGTCCTGGGGGTCCTCATGTCGTTCACCTCCAAAGGTAGGAGGATGTAGTCTAGTCCAACTATCCAATAGCTTCTGCAGCTCGCCGGCAGCAGCTAGTCTGGGCTCAGGTATAACTGCTGTAACTTGCTGAGCTTCGCCCACGGTAGTGCGCCCGGGGTTTGATATACGACAACTGCATGCCCTGGAGCCTGAGCGATAGGGGTCTGTCATCCCCCTCCCGCCTGGGATGTGGCTGGGTCTGTTGGAAATAAACCAGCCTGAGTAATAGAATCCATGAACTGCAACATACGGCCCATGACCTCCTGGAATCCCGATGCGGACATGAAGTCAACTAGGGCCGGCTCTACTGCAGGCACCTCAACCTGCTCCTCAATAATAGAATCTTCCACTAGATCCACCGGTGGCATAACTGGAGTAACTCTACGACGTCCTCGTCCTCTACCATGAGCTAGAGCCCTCCCTCGGCCTCTAGGAACAGAAGGAGCAGCTCCTCCATGGTGGGGTACATCTGCTGCGCACTTCCTCACCATCTGTGAGAGAAAAAGAGAAAGATACATAGCACAACATCAACTAGACAATAAGAGATGAAGAAAGAGTAGTTTCCTAACTACCTATAGCCTCTCGAAGATAAGTACAGCCGTCTCCATACCGATCCGCAGACTCTATTAGGCCTGCTCATAACTTGTGACACCTACGTGAACCTAGTGTTCTGATACTATGTTGTCACAACCCAATTTCCCTTATAGGCCGTGATGGCGCCCAACGTCGCCGCTAGGAAAGTAAACGGTGAATTACCTGTGTATTTATTCTGTTTAATAATTCAAAGTAGATGATTTATTTATTAAATACGTGAGAAGTGAAAAATTTAATAAAGTAAAGCGAAAACTAATGAAAGAGCAAATGTAGTGAAATAAATGCTCAAAAGCCATAAAGTCTACTAGCATGTTTCCAAAACCTGGTGTCACAAGTGTATGAGCAACTAATAGAATATACAAAACACTAAACTACTGCCTGAAATAGATTAGACAGAAAGTAAATACAAAAGAGAAACTGCGGGTGCTGCAGAGCAGCCTCAGAGAGCAGCTCACCACTAAGCCTCGGGGTAATGTGGGTGCGCGCCTGGATGACTGCCAGATGCACCTGCCTCAGATCCTGCACGATTAGTGTAGAAGTGTAGCGTGAGTACATAAACAACATGTATCCAGTAAGTATCCAGTCTAACCTCGAAGTAGTGACGAGGGGTCGACATCGATACTTACTATAGGCCAATATTAAAATACAGAAATTCTAAATAAAGCATGAAATATGTGAATAATAAAAATAACACAATAGCAAGCAGTGAATAAATGATATGTTAACTGATAGTAAATTCCAAAATCTCCATCTAACACATACTAGTTCCATATAGATTTTGGTCATTAAATAACTTATAACCTCTCAAGTCATAACATAATATCAAGAGTAATCAGGCTCCGAGTATTATCACGCACAATTTATGCCGAGGTCGTACGGCCCGATCCAAAATACTGTGTGCACTGCCGAGGGTCGAACGTCACGAACCCTATATGCATCTATTATAGTGCCGATGCGAACGGCCCGCTTCCTACTTGCGACGCGAGTGAACATGGATTTCTCAGAGTTATTATGTATTCCTCAGCTCTATTTAAGATAATTAATATGCATAACAAAGATAACAGTACAATTAAAGCATGCTGTGGATCTACCACTACCCGGACATTTCATGGAATATAGCTACGCATGGACTCTCGTCACCTAGTGCGTACATAGCTCCCCACACAAATAGTACACAACAAGATATACCTAAGGGGATGAGTTCTCTCTTACAAGGTTAGGCAAGAGACTTACCTCGTTCTCAAGCTCACTTCCGATACACAAATCCGCTCTAAATCCTCAGCTTGATGCCAAAGAACCTGAACTAGCCAAGTATTATATAAATTAATCAATATACACTCACAAGTTCATAATTTAACTACAAGAGTAATTACCCAACCCAAATGGAAAGATTCCTAAAATTCACCTCAGGGCCCAACGGGAAGGCCATCGACTGACCCTTCCCCAGTTGGCCTCTCACTTTGCAAATGCGAAGGCCTGAGCGTGATCGCGAAGGCTAGTGGCCCAGACCACCGCGTACACGGTCTCCATCTCGCGAACGCGTATGGAAAAACTCCACCCAGGCCCATTCCTTCATCGTGAACGCGATTACTTCTCTGTGTTCGTGAAGAAGGAAACCAGAACAGAAATTTCTGGTGTTTCCAACTTAACTCCGAGTGATTCAAAACTCACCCGAGCCAATCGGGACCCCTTCCAAAAGCACCAAAAAGTGCATAAACATGATATGGACCTGCTCGAACTCTCGAAATGCGTAAAACAACATCAAAGCTAAAATCGCACCCCAAAACCAAATTGAATCAAATTATGAACTTCGAGTTTTCAACTTGCTCCAAACATGCCGAATCATACTTAGACTACTCAGAATGACATCAAATTTTACGTGCAAGTCTTAAATTACCATATGGGACTATTCCCAGGCTCGGAATCCCAAACGAACCTCGATAACATCAAAACCTACTCCAAACCAAACTTAAAGAACTTGAAAACCTTCAATGCTTCCACTTCCAATGTTAAGCGCCGAAACGCTTCCGAGTTATCTGAACCCCGCTTCGGACATACGCCTAAGTCCAAAATCATCATATGAAACAATTGGAACCGTCAAATCCCTGTTCCAAGGTTATTTACTAAAAATGTTGAAGCAATGATGAGTCATGAAATAGTAAAACAGTTTTATTTAAGCACATCAGGTAGTCTTATTTAAGGGATTGGGGATCTAGAAAGCAAAATAACCAGTCGGGTCGTTACAATTTTCTAGCAATGATGAGGTTTATATCTCAAAATATTTAGGTTTAAGTGATAATTGGTTATCTTCTTTCTTTTTTATTTCAGGTTGATACCTTAGTGAGATGTTCAACTGTTCAAGGCTAATAAACTTGTAGTTTGTGTTAGGGATATAATAGATATGCCCTATGTCCAATCTAGTATTCGATTATTTGAACATATTTTTTGAACTTTATTTTATATAAAAATATATGGCATTTGATATTCTTTTATCATAGTTATTACCAATTGTATGATTAGCTTGATAAGGTCCTTGATTAAATTTTGAGACTTGACATTATGATGGAGATCATGATAATGAGAGTGAAGTTTCTTACTAGTTAATCTAAATTTGTTCTTGATCGTAAGATTATTAATTTGGACATTAATAATCCCGTTAGGTCAATATTTATGTGATCGTCTTTATGGGATAAAGATTAGTTGATCTCATTAACTAAATCACATAGATAGATGATGCATATAGAGATATGATCATTGAACCGACGCATTGGATAATTTCTAATGGTTAGAATTACCATAAACTGTCAATAGGATATTCTCTTGAAGAAATCGATGTAAGAGTTTCCTTTGACCTGTAATGAACCGGCCATTTATTTTGAGAGTATTAGCCTCGATTCCCTATTTATTTCTCTCTCTACTTCATTTTTGTGGTTATGTGACTTTCCAGGGTGCTTGGCGTCGGGTTCGGGTGAGTTTCAGAGTGAAACGGGACACATAGTCCCTATTAAGTAGTAGGAGTTTATCGTAGTTTGTCTTATGTGAAGATGATTCCGGAATTGTGTTTTGATGATTCCAATAGCTCCGTATGGTGATGTTGGTCTTAGGAGCGTGTCTGGATATTGATTTGGAGGTTCGTAGGTCGTTTTGGCGTTAATTGGCGAAAGTTGGGAATTGGTGGAATTCTTGGAAGTTTGATCAGGAGCTGACTTTTTGATATTGGGGTCAGATCCAGATTCTAGAAGTTGTAGTAGGTCCATAATGTCAATTACGACTTGTGTGCAAAATTTGAGGTCAATCGGATGTGATTTGATAGGTTTTGGCATCAGATGTTGAAGTTAGAAGTTCAAAAGTTTATTAGGCTTGAATCGATACGCAATTCGTGGTTTTAGCATTGTTTGTTGTGATATGAAGGCTCAACTAAATTCGTATGATATTTTAGGACTTGTTGGTATGATTGGTTGAGGTCCCGGGGGCCTCGAGTGTGATTCAGACCATGTTCGACGCATTTCAGAACTTGGAAGAAATTCTGAAGTTGCTGGTTTTTCCCAATTCTGGTGTCATTCTATGCGTTCGCAATGAGGAAGGCAGCTTGGGTGGACCTCATGCATGGTCTACGCGTTCGTGAGAAGGGCTTCACGATCGCTAAGCTTGAGAAACCTGGTTCATCGCATTCGCGAGTGGACCCTCGCATTCGTGTAAGAGGAAATTTCGTCCAGATGCATTTTTTGCTTTGCGAACACGAGGCAATTTCTGCAGTCGCGAATAAGGATTTAACCGGGCAGCAGATTAAAATTCCAAAATCAAGGGTTTTTTTCATGTTTCACCATTTGGACTTGAAAGTACGGATTAAGGCGATAATTTGAGGGATTTTCAGAGGGATTGTTGGGGTAAGTGTTCCTCACTCATTTTTGATTAATTTACACTAATATATCTTCGATTTCTTCATTTAATAAAGGATTTGGGTTGAACAATTTGGGGGAAAAGTTGTAAAGTTCTTAGACCAAATTCTTGAGTTTTGAAAGGCCAAATGAGGTCGGATTTGTGTAATTCTTATATGGTTGGACTCGATATCGAATGGGTGTTTGAATTTTCTAATTTTGGCCGGGTTCCGTGACGTGGGCCCGGGGTGACTTTTTGGAGCGAGTTTTCAATTCTTTGCTAAAATCATAATTTCATTATTTAGATTAGTTTCCTATAGTTATATTTATAGTAAGTAATTGCTTTTGGCTAGATTTGAGCCGTTCAGAGTCAGAGAATCGAGGGAAAGGCCTTCTCATTGATTCATTGAGCGAGGTTTTGAGGTAAGTGACTTGTCTAACCTTGTGTGGGGGAAATTCCCCTTAGGACTTGGTATCGTGGTGATAATTTGTGATATGCAAAGGCCGTGTACGCGAGGTGATGAGTGCGTACACGGGCTAAATGTGGAAATTCTGATTTTTGCTACGTAGTTCCCTTTTCATGTCTTAATTGAGTACTTTAGTACGTTATAGTCATCATGTTTAGCCTAATTTCACATGCCTACTTATCTTATATCTTATTTTCAACTTGTACTACATGCGGTGGTATAAAGTCTGGGTGTTGAAACGCATGCGGTGAGATAAGGTGGGGTTGATACGCGTGGCTAGTACGGGAACTACTAGAAGTCATGCGGTGCGATAAGCTAGGCTAAAACGCGGAATGCTATTTCGGGAAAAATGATTTTCAAAATATAATATAAAGGCTCCCGCGGTGATATAAGGATAGATTATGAGATATTTACTTTTGGAACTACGAGGCAGTACCTCGGGAGTGCCCCTATTGATTTCCTCTCTTTGCTATATTGGTTGTTGTTATTCCTTAACTTGTAAGATTTTTTCTTTCCTTTCATGTTGTATTTGGTTTTCTTTGATTCCGTGTTATTATCTTTCGTAAATTTTTATTGTTTCACTTCCCTGTCATTTCATTATATCATTATCTTCTGCCTTATTTCTTAATATTTTGGTAGAGCCTTGGCCCGACCTCGTCAGTACTCTACCGAGGTTAGGCTTGGCACTTACTGAGTACCGTTGTGGTGTACTCGTACTACGCTTCAACACATGTTTTTTGCAAATCCAAGTACATCTTTTCAGTCTTGGTGTTCGAGAGTTGTGCTGCTGCTTGGAGACTTCAAGGTACACTTGCCCGCATCCGCAGGCCTCGGAGTCCCCATCTATACCATCTTTTCCTTGTTTCTTTATGTTTTCTTTTGATAAAGAGTGATGTATATAATATTTTCAATACTATATCTAGAACTTGTGACTTATATCTACCGGGTTTTGGGAGTTGTGTATACTCTGAGTTGCAATTTTTACTTATTACAGTTGTTGATGTTTTGAGTTTTAGTTTAATATTTCAGTTATTCTGCATACTTGTTAGGCTGACCTAGTTTTAGAGACTAGGTACTGTCACGACATCCTACGGAGGGAAATTGGGGTCGTGACAAGTTAGTATCAGAGCCCTAGGTTCATAGGTGTTATGAGTCACAAGCAGGTTTAGTAGAGTCTCGCGGATCGATACGAAGATGTTTGTACTTTTCTTTGGGAGGCTATGGAACTGCTAGGAAAAGCTTCACTTCTTTGATTCCATATCGTGCAAAATCTTTGACTTCGAATTCTAAATTTCTGTCTTTATATTGTCTCGCAGATGGTGAGGATACGCACAGCTAGATCGAATGACCAAACACTTGCACCCCCTGCTAGAGTCACGAGAGGTCGGGGCCGGGGCCGGGGACGTCCACATAGTGCAGCCAGAGCACCCGCACGAGTTGCTACAGAGGAGCAACCAGTAGCTCTAATTGGAGGGAAGGCACCTGAGACGCCTGTTACTACACCAGCCCTGCAGGAGACTCTTGCCCAGTTTTTGAGCATGTTTAGCAGTTTGGCTCAGGCAGGGTTGATACCACTTGCTCCTGCCGCATCTCCGGCCGGAGGAGGTGCATAGATTCCCACCGCACGTACCCTAGAGCAGCAGGCCCAGGTCGACCAATTTCCATAGGTCATACTAGTGCAGCTGGTAGCTTAGTTCAGCCCAAGGTTAGTGCAATAGTTTCTGAGGAGGAGCAACTCAAGCTCGAGAGTTACAAGAAGTACCACCCTCCTACTTTCAGTGGCTTGGCATTAGAGGATGCCCAGGGTTTTCTTGAAGACTACCATCATATCCTCTGTACTATGGGTATTGCAGAGTCTAGTGGGGTTGCTTTCACTACGTTCCAACTTAGAGGAGCGGCTTATCAGTGGTGGTGAGCATATGAGTTGGGTAGTCTGGCCAAGGCAGCTTCATTCACTTGGACTTAGTTCTCGGATATGTTCTTAAGGGAGCATGTTACCTAGAGTCTCAGAGATGCATGGCGCACAGAGTTTTAGCAGTTGCGCCAGGGTTCTATCATCGTGTCGGAGTATGCGGTCCGATTCAGTGATTTGGCTAGACTTGAAACAACCTTGGTTGCTACTGTTAGAGATCGGGTCTGTCGATTTATCGAGGGGCTCAACCCTAGTATTAGATTTAGCATGGTCCGAGAGTTAGAGATGGACATTGCATACCAGCAGGTAGTGAGGATCGCTGGGAGATTGGAGGGTATGTTGACTACGGAGAGAGAGGAGAGGGAGTCCAAGAGGTATCAAGAGTCTGGCATATACAGTGTTACCCGTGCCCCAGTTGCAGCTCGTCATGGTGGAGGCTATGTGAGTCGCCCTGTTCATTTAGCACTTCCAGCTTCCAGCGGTATTCTGGAAACTCTTAGGCCTCAGTCTCCCTATTATCCACCGCCATTTTCTAGTGCACCTCCTGCACGGGGTGCTTTCAGCAGTCAGTCCAGTCGATCAGGCCCGAGCCAACCACCGCAGCCACATCCTCTGAGTGCTTGTTTTGAGTGTGGTGACACTCGTCATGCGGGTGAGGGATTGCCCTAGACTCAAGAGGGTTGCACCTCTACAGACTACTCAGGCTCCGTGTATTCCACTGGGTCCTCAGGCTTCTCAGTCCATGGTTGCTGCACCAGTTGCCACCCCACCTGCACTGCTAGCTAGAGGTGGAGGTCAAGCAGGTAGAGGTCACCCTAGAAGGGGAGGCCAGGCCAGATACTATGCTCTTCCTGTTAGGACGGAGGAAGTTGCATCCGACTCTGTCATTATAGGTATTTTTCCGATTTTTCATAGAGATGCTTCAATCTTATTTGATTCAGGCTCCACTTATTCCTATGTGTCATCTTATTTTGCTCTGTATTTAGGTGTATCTCGTGATTCTTTGAGTTCTCCTGTCTATGTTTCTACGCCCGTGGGAGATTCCATTGTTGTTGACCGTGTATATCAGTCGTGTTTGGTTGTTCTTAGTAGTTTTGAGACCAGAGCCGATTTTGTGTTGCTCATTATGGTGGACTTTGATGTTATTTTGGGCATGGACTGGTTGTCTCCCTATCATGCTATCCTTGATTGTCACTCGAAGACGGTGACGTTGACTGTGCTAGGTCTACCGTGGTTAGAGTGGAAAGGTACTTCAGATTATGTTTCGCTGGGTTGTTTCATTTCTAAAGGCCTAGTGGATGGTTGAGAAGGGGTGTGATGCGTATCTGGCATATGTAAGGGATGTTAGTGTTGATACTCTTACCGTCGAGTCAGTTTCAGTAGTGAGAGACTATCTAGATGTATTTCTGGCGGATCTTCTAGGCATGCCACCCAACAGAGATATCGATTTTTGTATTTATTTGTTACCGGGAACTCAAGGCATTTTTGTTCCACCCTATCATATGGCCCCAGAAGAGTTGAAAGAGTTAAAGGAACAGCTGCAAAAGTTGCTTGATAAGGGATTCATTCGGCGTAGTGTGTCACCTTGGGGTGCTCTAGTCTTATTTGTAGAGAAAAAGGATGGTTCTATGTGAATGTGTATTGATTATCACCAGTTGAACAAGGTTACATTGAAGAATAGGTACCCATTACCACGTATTGATGACCTAGAGTGTTCTCTAAGATCGACTTGCATTTAGGCTATCATTAGTTGAAGATTCGGGAGCCAGATATCCTGAAGACTGCCTTCAGGACTCGGTATGGTCATTACGAGTTCTTTGTGATGTCTTTTGGAATGACCAACACCCCAACAACATTCATGCACTTGATGAACAGTGTATTTTAGTCCAATCTTGTCTAGTTCATCATTGTGTTTATTGACGACATTCTGTTGTACTCTCGAAGCTGGGAGGATCATGAGCAGCACCTAAGGATTGTGCTTTAGACCTTGAGAGAAAAGAATTTATAAGCAAAATTTTTGAAGTGTGAATTCTAGCTAGATTCAGTGATATTTTTGGGCATGTAGTATCGAGTGAGGGGATCAAGGTAGATCTGAAGAAGATTGAAGCAGTGCAGAGTTGGCCTAGCTCCGTCCTCAGCTATGGAGATCCAGAGTTTTCTTAGCTTGGCGGGGTATTACCATCGATTTGTAGAGGGTTTCTCATCTATTGCAGCACCTATGACTAGGTTGACCTAGAAAGGTGCTCCGTTCAGGTGGACCGAGGAGTGTGAGGAGAGCTTTCAATAACTCAAGGCTACTTTGACTACAACCTCAATGCTGGTATTGCCTACTGGTCCGGGATCCTATATGGTGTATTGTGATATGTCGCACATTGGTCTTGACGTTGTGTTGATGCAGGGGAAGGGTGATTTTCTACGCATCTAGACAACTGAAGGTGCAATGAGAAGAACTATCCTGTCCACGACTTCGAGTTAGCAGCTATTATTCATGCCTTGAAGATTTGGCGGCACTATTTGTATGGTGTTCCTTGTGAGGTCTACACCGATTACCAGAGTCTACATCATCTGTTCAAATAGAAGGATCTTAACTTGAGACAGCGGAGGTGGTTGGAGTTTCATAAGGACTATGATATCACCATTCTCTATCATCCTGGGAAGTCCAACACGATGGCCGATGACTTGAATCACAAGGCAGAGAGTTTGGGCAACTTAGCATATCTACTGGTAGCAGAGAGTCCATTAGCCTTGGATTTTTAGGCCTTGGCCAACTAGTTTGTTAGATTGGATGTTTTTGAGCCAAGCTGAGTTTTGGATAGTGTGGTTTCACGATCTTCTCTTTATGATCATATCGGAGAGCGTCAGTATGACGACTCCTATCTACTTTTCCTCAAGGGCACGGTTCAGCATGGTGATGCCAAGGAGGTCACTATTAGAGAGGACGGTGTATTACGGATGCAGGGAAGACTATGTGTGCCTAATGTAAATGGCTTGCATGAGTTGATTCTCCAGGAGACTCATAGTTCCCGGTACTCCATTCATCAAGGTTCCGCGAAGATGTATCAGGACTTGAGGCAGCACTATTGGTGGAGGCGGATGAAGAATAACATAGTGGAATATGTAGCTCGGTGCCTAAACTGTCAGCAGGTGAAGTATGAGCATCGGCGGCCTAGTGGATTTCTTCAAAGGTTAGAGATTCCAAAGTGGAAATGGTAGCGAGCCAATCACTATGGATTTTGTTGTTGGGCTCCCACAGGCTTGGAGGAAGTTCGATGCAGTATGGGTGATTATGGATAGATTGACCAAGTCAGCTCATTTCATTCCAGTGGCGATTACTTATTCTTCAGAGCAGCCGACTCAGGTTTATATTCACGAGATTTTCAAGCTTCATGGCGTGCCGGTATCTATCATCTCTGACAGGGGTACACAATTTACATCACAGTTTTGGAGAGCCGTACAACATGATCTGGGCACACGGGTGGAGTTGAGTACAACATTTCACCCTCAGACGGACGCATAGCCCGAGCGCACTATTCAGATATTGGAGGATATGCTTCGTGCGTGTGTGATGGATTTTGGGGGTTCTTAGGATCCGTTCTTGCCACTTGCGGAGTTCGCCTACAACAACAGTTATCAATCGAGCATTTAGATGGCACCGTATGAGGCTTTGTATGATAGGCGGTGCCGATCTCCGATGGTTGGTTTGAGGTACATACTTTGTTGAGGATGCTTTGGAAAAGGTTAAATTGATTCAGGATCGAGTTCATACAGCCCAATCCAGGCAGAAGAGTTATGCGGATCGGAAGGCTCGTGACGTTGCATTCATGGTTGAGGAGTCTTGCTCCGAATTTCGCATATGAAGGGTGTTATAAGGTTCGGGAGGAAGGGCAAGTTGAGACCTAGGTAATTGGGTATTTTGGTCTTAGGAGCGTTTCCGGATGTTGATTTGGAGGTCCGTAGGTCATTTTGGCATTAATTGGAGAAAATTAGGAATTGGTGGAATTCTGAGAAGTTTGATCGGGAGTGGAAGTTTTGATATCGGGGTCGTATTCCGATTTCGAAAGTTGGAGTAGGTCCGTAACGTCAATTATGACTTGTGGTGCAAAATTTGAGGTCAATCGGACGTGATTAGGTCAGTTTCGACATCAGATGTGGAAGAAGTTCAAAAGTTCATTATGGTTTAATCGATGCGCAATTCGTAGTTTTAGCATTGTTTGATGTGATTTTAAGGATCGACTAAGTTCGTATGATGCTTTAGGACTTGTTGGTATAATTGGTTGAGATCACGGGAGCCTCGAGTGGGATTTAGACCATGTTCAGGCCATTTCGGAACTTTGGAGAAATTCTAAAGTTGTTGGTTTTTCCCAGTTCTGGTGTCCTTCGACGCGTCCACTATGATTCTCCCGCTTTCGCATAGAGGAGTCTGAGTTTTGCTGTAAGATTTCCCTTCGCATTAGCGAAAGAGGTCTTGGGTTCGTCGAAGGGGCAGAACCTTCGTGCTATGCAATCACTAACTAGGTTACGCTTTCGCGATGCGGAAGACAACTTGGGTGGACTTCACGTGTGGTCTACGCGTTCGTGAGAATGGCTTCGCGATCGCGAAGCTTAAGAAACCTGGTTCATCGAGTTCGCGAGTGGACCCTCGCGTTTGTGTAAGAGGAAATTTGGGCCTGAAGCATTTTGTGCTTCGCAAACGCGAGGCAATTTCCGCATTCATGAAGAAGGATTTAACTAGGCAGCAAATTAAAATTCCAAAATTGAGGGTTTATGTCATTTTTCACCATTTGGACTTGAGAGCTCGGATTAAGGCGATAATTTGAGGTTTTCAGAGGGATTGTTGGGGTAAGTGTTCCTAACTTGTTTTTGATTAATTTCCACTAATTTATCTTGGATTTCTTCATTTAGTGAAGGATTTGAGGAAAAAGGTGTAAAGTTCTTAGACCAAATTCTTGAGTTTTGAAAGGCCAAATGAGGTCGGTTTTGGATAATTCTTATACGGTTGGACTCGATATTGAACGAGTGTTCGAATTTTATAATTTTGGTAGAGTTTCGAGACGTGGGCCCGGGTCGACTTTTTGGAGCAATTTTTTTTAAATTATTTTATAAAACATAGTTTCATTATTTAGATTAGTCTCCTATAATTATATTTATAGTATGTAATTACTTTTGGCTAAATTTGAGTCATTCGGATTTGGAAAATCGAGGGAAAGGCCTTCTCATTGATTGATTGAGCGAGGTTTTGAGGTAAGTGACTCGTCTAACTTTGTTTGGAGGAAATTTCCCTTAGGACTTTGTATTGTGGTGATAATTTGTGGTATGCAAAGGCCTTGTACGTGAGGTGACGAGTACGTACACAGGCTAAATGTGGAAATTCTGGTTTTTCTATGTAGTTTCCTTTTCATGCCTTAATTGAGTACTTTAGCACGTTATAGTCATCATGTTTAGCCTAATTTCACATGCTTACTTGTATCATCTCTTATTTTCAACTTGTACTACATGCTTAGCTGAATTACCTGCTTCCTCGATTCCGTATTCATTATTTAACTGTGGAAGTCCTTACTTGAAATTGCTATCGTTGGAATATCATTGTTTCAGTTGTTATGTTTGGTTTTCGTGGTTATTGTTTAGGTGACTGTTGTTTTTGTTGCACGAGGTTTCTGCCGTGAGATTGTTATTATTGCACGAGGTTTCTACCGTGCTGTTGTGATTATTGATATGCATGCGGTGGTATAAGGTTTGCGTGTTGAAACGCATGCGATGTGATAAGATGGCTAAAACGCAGGATTCTATTTCGGGAAAATGATTTTCAAAACATAATATAAAGGCTCCCACGGTGATATAAGGAAAGACTGAGATATTTACTTTTGGGACTACGAGTCGGTACCTTGGGAGTGCCCCTGTTGATTTTCGCTATTTGCTGTATTGGTTGTTGTTGTTCTTCCTTAACTTGTAAGACTTTTTGCTTTCCTTTCATGTTGTATTTGCTTTTCTTTGATTCTGTGTTATTACCTTATGTTGATACCCAATTTTGCCCGCATATTTTTATAAATGTCATGTATACTTTTAAAATATTATTTCTTGCATTATTACCTAATTTACTGGATTCATATAAGAAGTTTCTATAATTTTGTATAAGTTTTAAAGCTTAAAATTTATTTTCTCACATTTAATTATTTAAATATTTATTAAATATCCCTTCAAATTATTTTGAGATGATTTATCATCCAAATTTATTATTTATACCCACATGCATGTTTTATAACATTTTATGTCATTTTATATAGTTACATTGTTTTGCATTTTTGAACTATTTACACATTGTTTTTGTAAAAATAGCCTATACTTTACAACTAATTGCATTGTGTCATTTTATTCAAGGTCAAAATAATTTTTTTATATTTTCAGAACCTTCATCTATTATTTTAACACATTAAGTTGCATAAATAATATTTTTATATTTATTTAGCTATTTTATTAAATTATTTTTTAATTTATTGTATTTAAAATCCAGCAATACAAGGATAATTTCAGACCAGAGCTTAGCCCAATTCCCTAGCCCAAAACCAAATGACTCTTAATAAACCCGGTCGCTACCCGCTTTACAAAATCCACCCCATTCATCTTTTAAATCCTGGTCGTTGATCTCTCAAGATTAACGACCCTCGGTCATCCAAGCCCTTTTAATTAACCAAACTCGGAAACCCTACCTCATCTCCCACCTAATAGCAACCCCAAATCCCCTCAACTCTCCTCTTCTCTCTTCTGAAGAACCCTAGCCGCCTCTCCCTTATTTGCCTCTCCTAATCCCCTTGATAATGGGATCCCACTATTATTTGCTTACCATATCTATGTTTCTCCGCTACTTGTCAGATATTTATGGTATTACTTAGGTAGTTGCGCAATCTTGGCAAATTCCATCTCTATATCAGCCTAGAATCAATCTCAATCTTGAAAATTTGGTCAATATTTCGTCCATGTACATGAAGAAAGGCCCGATTCTTCATACCAGTTGGCCGATTTTTGAGTATTAAACCCTAACTAGGGTTTGGAGTTTGATTTATTTCCTTTCCGGTTATTTTACTCATTGCATGCGATATTTTACTCTTTTTTTCGTGTTTACTTGCTTGACTCAACACTATATAAACCCCCTCCCCAATTTCCCCTGGGAACAGACTTTTTCACGAAGAAAAATTACTACTACTCTCTTATTCTTATTCATCTTATACTACTCTGAGGCTCAATTTATTGGCCGGCTGAAAGCCAAGGCCACCAGAATTTAATTATCGAACATTTCTCAATGTGAGCACTGCCCGTGGTTCATTCGAAGCCCTTGGGAACTCTAATGCACTGAGATTCTTGGATTCTACAGTTTGTTTCGCTATTTGACATTGGAGTAAATTATTCTTCATATTTACTTGTTCCTTAATTTGTAACTGGTAAGTACCTATGGCCTTTGCAATTCCGTTCCATTTTGCTTGAGTTCCTGTTCTGCATATCTATGTCTCTGCGATATCTTGAATCAACACGCTATTGTACACTCTGAAGTTCTTCTTGAAGCTCTATGCTTTCTAGTAATCGAATTTGCCCATTTGTTGTCCTGATTCTATTTTTCTTAAGTCTGTTTGCTCTAATGTGTAATGCCTATTATTGTTGCTTTCTCTGGGTTTATCTTCTTACTTTGTTCTGTACTCTTGTGATGAGATGAGTCATGTTGTAATTCTTGTTGAGTCATTCATGTATAACTTAATGTTTCGCTAGAGTCAACTCCTGATCATGCTACTAGCCTAAACCTGCTTTCCCTACTACTTGTAAACTAATGCATGTTCCCTGCTCTGTCTTATATCTTTCTAATAATCAATACATATGTGCCAGACTTTGTTAAGTCATTCTTGCCCAACCTGTTGAGTTCTGATGTTGTACTGGTTAGCTAAGGCCTGTTTCCATTCTATTTAAGTTCTAATGTATGCTTGGACTTATGCAATCCTGTGCTCTTCAACACTATTTGAGACCTTAGAAAACCTTATAACTAGTCTCTCCTCTCACATATGGCCGACTTGTATCAAGTTCAATACTAGCCTATCTTGCTTCTGAGAATCATCATGTTTCTTATATTATGATTAATGTTCAGCATGCTAGGGTCTTTCCCATGTTCTATTAAGCAACTGCTTGAATGTGAGTTGGTTCTGGTACTTTGTTCCTTGGGGTTTTCGTGATGAACGTTTCCATGTGTTGACTGTGCTTTGTTTGCCTCTGGCTTGAATCTGTTAGACCTTCATCTAAGGTTACATAGGTTGACTCTGAATTATGCTTCATTATTGAAACTCTTTGGAATGGTTTACTATCCTATGTAGTTAATTAGGTCACCCTTAAACTTTGTCTCTAGAACTACGAGCACAAACTTGCCTTGTGTGCTTCCCAATCTTGCCTGATCATGTTTATATGTCTTGGCTAGAGCTGTTGTTAGCCACAACTCTAAGAACTAAGTGTTTAAGTTGATTTGTTAATTCTATAAATATTTTGTCACCTGTATGGCTGATTTGAGTAAGTAAGGTTATTCGTTACCCCTATTGTTGGGCCATAAATTTTGGGTTTGAGTACAAAACTCAAGTTGCTTTGGCAAGCGGTGTATGGGTTTGCTGTTGTGCAAAGATTAAGACCATTGAATGCCTGGGGACATCCACGGGTTGTTTTGCATCGGGCCGGTGGTTGTTCTATCGGGTTTGTGGTTATTTCATTTTGTAACAAGTCATATTTAGGTTTATACTATGTCATTTGGGCCTGTAATACTTTATATAAATGAATAATGGGGAGATTAATAAAAGGGACTGGGGTATTCTAATATTCGCATGAAAGGGTAGAAACATGTCTATAGGGTTTACATGCTTTATGTGCTACTTTGGTTAAACTTGATTTATTAATGGCTATAGGAAACACGCACATCTCACTTGCACACTGTCCAAACACATTAGTTCAAGTATTTACAATACTCGATTCTATGTTACTAGTGTGCATTCTGACAACATGCCTATAGGATGTATGATATGTGCTTTTTGTCAACCTAGATACCATGCCTCTAGGACTTCAAATAATCAATTGGTCGATTTCTTCTATTACTTTTAGTGTACTGCCCATCTAGATAACATGACTATAGGACACAAATCATTTAATTAACTACTCCTATTTTTTTTCATTACACTGCATCGCCTAGATAACATGCCTATAAGAGTACATCGTTGTAAAATGAAGTCTGATTGTCACTGGTTAGAAATCCTGCCTATAGGATGTTGTCACTCGCTTAAAGAATTATTTATGAGATCAGCGTTAGTAATTCTAGACTTTCAAGGCTGTTTCATTGCCTAAGTTATTAACTATTAGAAATCCTGCCTATAGGATACTGTCACCTTCTTGAGACACACGTCTATAACATCAGCACTGGTAATTCATAATCCTAGGATTGTTTCATTGCGCAAACAATAAGAAATTATGCCAATTGAATTTATAATGCCTGTAGTCTGTCTAAGCATTAGTCTAAAAGTTGCAGTATTGCCTGCATGATACCAAAAATCAGAATCATATAGAAATCATGCCCATAGGACTTAACGACTCAAATTTGTCTTAATCCTGAAGTTGTCTTCTATGTAGCCTGGAACTTGTTTGCGTGCTTTGTTGTTACATGTGGAGGCTAACATGAGCCACTCTTTGCTATTATGTGCAGTCCTACTTGTTTTGAATGCGCGATTAGTTTTATCATTTTGAGCAACCTAGGTAAAGTCTAGAACCACCCAAATAGAGGTTCGAAGCCTCCTGCACTGCAAGTATGGGACGGGTAGTGCACGCATAGGGTACGGTTTAGAATTGAATTAGAGAGCCTTTGAGTAACAACTTCAACATAATAATTGGGTAAGAGATGATAGTTTGTGCCCACTGAATAATATGAGCAACCCCTACCTTAAGGGAGTTGCGAAATATTATTTATTTTGCACGGGGTGATCCTTTAGGCTAAAAAACCTAGGACCCCCTTTCTTTATATACTTGTTATTTACACTTAGTCATCTAACATAGACCAATGTTTTGTATCCTTGCAATCACTAAAAATTTGTACCGATTCTCATGTGTTATGATAAGACGCTTCGACTTCTATATTTCCCTTTGTTTATTCGATCACCTAGCCTAATCACGTAATCCACATAGTTTAAAATTCGGTAGGGACCCACATTTGTAGACTTCGAAGAGTGCCAAACACCTTCTCTTTGAGGTCATTTGAGCCCTTACCTGATTTTTGGTGAAACGGACTAGTCAAACAGAGTTATTTGCAAATAGGTGCCCTAACGCACTTTAAAAGTCGTTAGGTGGTGGCTCTTCTCTTTTAATACCTCCCTTTGAAAGAGTTATCACATATCGAAGACCGCTTTCGTGAGAAAATGGAGCGCGACAGCATGGCTACTCTGCTGGGGATATACTTAGGCTCTTACCAAAACGAATTTGACTTATGTGGATTATTTCCCTTATTTTCCTATATTTGCTTAAATTTCTATGACATGCACATCCCTCCCCTTATTCTCTGTTATTTGTTTAAACTGCTTTATTTGTTTAAATTGCTAATGACATGCACATCCCTCTCCTTATTCTTCTTTATTTGTTTTAAATTGCTATGACATGCACATCCCTTCCCTTATTCTCCTTTATTTGCTATGAAATGTATGAGCTCCCTCCATTTTGCTTCATCGTGTCTAAGATTACTATATCATGATTCTCCTGTCCCTATTTCCATACTTGCTTCATTATGTCCTGGCACATTTTCATGAGCTAAATTGACTTCTCTTTTTGTCTTTCGTTTCTTTTCTCTTCTTTTCATGTTCACCTTTACTACATTATTTACTGCTTTTATGTATTCTTATCGTGCAAATACTTGGCAACGTGTTACTATTTCTGCATAAAGTATTCTCCACGTCATACTCTACTTGTGCCTATTATCAACATAGCGGCGCTTGATGAGTGTCCGCGCTTTTCCGAAATCACCCTTTTATATGGGAAAGGCTTATTTGCGGTAGACTAGTCGATCAGTGGTGCAGTTGACGATCTCATGCCTTTCCCTCTCAAGTTGTCCACTTGAGAGTACTAGTCTAGACCCTTCTAGAAACCACACTCTGATTTGAAATGTACATGCATCATGCTAAACCTAATACGAATTGAGACATCATTGATGTAACAACCCACTTAGATAAAACCTTGTCCAAAGTTCGACGGGATTTCCACAATCCTAATAGACACTATCATATTATGTGCATCACTTGGAGAAAATGTGCCAACATGTTGATCATTACTGCGTATGTAGTCGAATATGGAGGGGGAAAGGGCTAATCTTTATTTGTTTGCAGAAAATGAAGCACGAAATCCCCAGGTTCGGTATGGTGTAGAACATCCCGCCTTTGCTACTTGACTGGTGGAAAGACATTGCACCTTATGATAAAAATCATGTGAGGAGAGTACTCGATGACCTGCCATCTTTGATGAACATTGGACCAAATAGGGAACTGATTGAGGCCGCTACTACGTTCTGGGATGAAAAAACAGCTGTTTTCCGATTTGGAAATATAGAATTGACTCCTCTATTAGAAGAAATAGGGGGTTTCTCCAAGTTGCCATAGGATAGTCCAGGACTACTGGTGCCAGAAAATCGAACTCCTCGTGGTTTTGTGAAAATGTTGGGTTTTAGGAAGAATGATGAACTGCTTTGTCTAAAAAAGTCATACATCCTTTTTGAGTTTCTCTACGAGCGTTATGGGCATAGTGAATCATATCACCTTCATCATGACAAAACTAGCCATTACTTCCTTAGGATGGGTGTATCGCCGAGTTTATGTGTTCATTGTCTGCTTCTTGGGGTTGTTGATATTTCCGATGCAAGGAGGAAGGATTCATACTCACTTAGCCATGGCCGCCAGGACCTTAATGGATGGCATCAAAGGACAAACTTACACTATCATCCCCATGATCTTAGCTGAGATGTACCGTGCTTTGGATCGGTGCAACCAGGGATTCAGACACTTTGAGGGTTATAATCTATTCCTACAAGTTTGGCTGCTGGAACACTTACAGAGTGGGGAGTATCTTCAACAGCTTCTGCGAAGGCTACTGAATGACTACATAGCCAACCATCACCCAAAGAAAATGACGTTTATTCCAGACAGGTATGAAAAACCTGGAAATGTGCGTTTCTTCAGCAATGTGACAGACGAGCAACTGCATCGGATGTTTGAATGGTTCCTAATAGTGATTTCATCATCATATCAAAAGGGACTACTCACTTGGTCCTGATCGGGCTGTGAGACATCTACCCTTACGCTCCTATAAGGGTAATGAGGCAAGCTGGAAGAAAACAAGTAATACCTCGAGTTTCCAACATGATCCAATACAAGGCAGATTTTAAGGGAGATATCATCCCATTTACGTTCGAAGCACAACACATGTGGAACCAAAAGATCATCGTGGAAGGAGAAACCATTGAGCCCGACAGGTATCACAGCAGTCATATGTACTACTATCTATCATGGTTAGAAGACGACATAGCTGGGGACGTCAAACCAGGAGTCAATCTAAAGGATAGGATCATAGATGAAGTGGCCGAGGCACAAGTGAAGTACAAGAGGCTACGCAAAAGGGTGTTCAAATCCGAAGCTAAGCATCTGGAGCAACATAAGGCAAACATGGAGGTGATAAGGGAATGGAAAGAGATTTCCAATAAGTCGATGGAGCGATTAGAATACTTGAAGCAAGGACTGATAGAGCTAGAAGGGATGATGAGGAAGAGACTTTAGGATTGTCAGGGCATGGATGACGATGAAGGAGGAAAGCTGGCAAAAGCTTACTTATTACTGGACATGTGCGATCTGGGGAACATGATTAATGGGGGTCAAGAGAGCCAAGCATGGAAAGGTCATTCAGGGACCAAGTAAAATAGGAGATGATGTTCGTTACTACTTTCCAGTTTAGATTAGATTTTGATGTAATAAGGCCTAATGCCATTAGTGACTTCATTACTATTGTCGATTTAGTGAAAGTTTGTTTTGGCTTATTTTCGCATTAATGAAATAAAGAAAAGTTGGCATCAATGTTTCCCAAGTCTATGTGTCGCTTAGGCTTACCTCAAGCATAATGAGGTCCCCCAAATTAGGATGCGAATTATTGCATGACTTTGTGAAACATGTTTAAATATTGCGAACACTCTTTATTTCACCTTACTGACTTGGTAATCTTTTGATTTTTCTTTCTTTTTGATTATTCCCATTCCCAAAGGTTGGTTCGTGCATACTAACATCATCATCATACCACACTAGACTAGAGGTCCTCTACCTCCTTCTCCACCTAGTGACCCGAAAAGCAAAAGCAAGGGCAAAGGAAAAATGGATGATTTAAGTGGTATCCGGAAAGATAATGCTGTTGTGGCGGAAAATGTTGAAACTTCAGATGGTAGAAGTACTTCGAGGTAGAATGAGATGGTCATACGTTTGGAGCAGAAAATCCTGGAACTAAAGGGCGAGTTTGAGTAGGTCCGAAATCTGGCAAACCTTTCCCTTACTCTCAATGTTCCTGACATCAATTAGCAAAACCCAACTACCCAGAACCAAACACCGCCACAAAACACACAAAACTAGAATCCACGACCCATAGCTCCAAATTCTCCCGCACCATGCCAGTATCATAATCCCGCTCCTCCCCAGAACCTAAACCCATAACCAATGCAAACCCCTTAACAACATCACCATCATCCAGATAAATACTTGCAAACCACCACTTATCACACTCCCAAAAACACTCCACAACCTATGCCTGATCCCCAAAACTCAACCAACGACCACCCATATACCCAAGTTCTAGGAACTCATCAAAGCAATCTCATATATGTGGAAACCTTACCCCGTTCCTCGCAGCAAATCCTATACATACCCGAATCGACTGAGAAGGACCTGCTCATTAGAAACATGGCGGAGGAACTCAAGAAACTCACAGGGAGAGTTCAGAGTGTTGAAGGTGGGAAATGCGTTGAAGGTCTGAATTACAAAGATATGTGTATTCAACCAGATGCGAAACTGCCAGAGGGTTACAAACCTCCAAAGTTCGAAATATTCGATGGCACTGGTGATCCGAAGGTGCATCTAAGAACATACTGCGACAAGCTTGTAGGAATAGGTAAGAATGAACAAATTCGCAGAAGCTGTTCATGCGAAGTCTTATAGGTGATGCCTTGTCTTGGTATATCAGTCAAAACCTAAAGAAGTGGGCAAATTGGGTAAGTATGGCATCAGACTTCATGGACAGATTAGGTTCAACACAGAAAATGGGCCTGACGTTTTCTATATTCAAAAGCTCAAGAAGACGCCAATAGAATCCTTATGCGAGTACGCTACTCGTTAGAGATCAGAGACCGCAAAGGTAAGGCCAACACTTGAAGAAGAACAAATGAACAAGTTCTTTGTTGAGCTCAATATCCGCAGTATTATGAAAGATTGATGGTCATCGAGGATCACAAGTTCTCAGACATCATCAAGTTGGGAGAGAGAATAGAAGAAGGAATCAAGAGCGGGATGGTGACTAATTTTGAGGCGCTGCAAGCTACAAATAAAGCCTTGCAATCAGGAGGTATTTCAAAGAAGAAAGAAGCGGGTGCTGTGATAGTAGCCCAAGGCCCTAAGTCTCCCCTCACATACCAAACATCTCCACCCACATATCAACCCTCACCCCCAAAATACCAATATCTTGCCACCACCTATCATACCTACAACACTCAACCTGCATATTACTATTCACCTCCACCCGCCCGCCAAAAATACCTAAAGTCATGTCCAAATTTTGACCGCAGAACTCCTAAACAATACACCCCAATTGCTGAACCCATAGCCCAACTGTGTGAGACACTGAAGGCCGCTGGTTACGTCACCCCTATTCCTGCTGTTATTGTGGAAATCCCTTCCCAATGGATCAACCCCAACAAAACATGTGCTTATAATTTAGGTACGAAGAGTCATACTATTGAGGAATGCCGCACGTTGAAAGATAAGATTCAGACGCTGATCGACACTAAGGTTATCCAAGCAAAGGAAGCTACACCGAATGTCCGCAATAACCCTCTCCCAGATCATAGAGGTGAGGGGGTGAACGTGATAGAAACTGACAAGGAATAAGATCAGGAAGGGTCCATCAAACTCATTTGAGAGGGGGACACTCCTAAAACATCTCCGGTCACCCTTACGCCAGTTGTGGTGCAAACTCAGATGCCATTTGAAGTTCAGGTAGCTACACCCTTCACTATAATGGTAGCTCCCATATCATCGTACAAGTCTGATATCGTCCCATGGGATTATGCTGCGGAAGCAGGAAGAAAGGGAAAAGCCAAAATGGAAGAAACAGGTGCCGCACAAGGTATGGCTAGAACCTGCAGAGCTTACATATCTAAGAATCTGGGAGGAACAAGCAAAGAAACTGCAGCTACACCGCATGTTGTTGAGACTAGCACTGACGACCTTTGGAGGAAAATACAAGCAAGGGAATACTCCGTTGTTGACCACTTGAATAAGACTCCTGCTCAGATATCTATTTTATGGTTGTTGCAAAATTCAGACGCACACAGAATTCCTTGATGAAAGTGTTAAGTGAAGCTTATGTATCTGCCAGCATCACTAGTGGAGAGATGGCTAACATGGTCGGTTAGGTACTGGAGAGTCACAAAATCACTTTCCATGAAGATGAAGGATTGAGTCACAACAAGGCGTTGCACATCATAGTGCAATTCGAGGACAAGTTCATTGCCAGGGTCCTGATAGATGGAGGTTCAAGTCTGAACATATGTCCACTGACAACTCTGAAAAGATTAGGTAAGGGCTTGCACAAGGTACGAATGGGAAGCATGAATGTGAAGGCATTTGACGAATTTCAGAGAGCCACTATCGGGGAAATCAACCTTGATCTACAGATGGGTCCAACCTGGTTTGATGTTGAGTTCCAAGTGCTAGATATATCTGCTACTTACAACCTATTGTTAGGACGACTATGGATACATGCAGCTGAGGCAGTGGCTTCTACTATGCACCAAGCTATGAAGTTCCAATGGAATCATCAGGAGGTGATCATTCATAGAGATGGAAGCAACCCTATCTATACCAACCAGACCGTTCCATTCATAAAAAAAAGGAGGAGGTTGGGTGGAGAAACATATCACCGCATTAATCGGGTAAACACAATTGAAAAGGATCGATGGTGGAGGAAGAAGATAGAAAGCATATTGATATGGACAGGATATGAACCAGGCAAGGGTCTTGGTAAAAAGCTTCATGGAATCACTAAACCCATACAACCACAGTATCATGGCACGACCTTTGGAATCGGGTATGAACATACCGTACAAGAACATCAGGATTGGATGCCGCCACGGCCCATTATCATCCACTGGAACAACCCACATCACCTATGCAGACATGATGTGGGGATCTGAGGAAGATGAGATTTTGGCCGGTATGAGGAAGCTGTTTTTGGATGAAGAAGACATGAACTGCAGTGCAATTGTTGAGGAGGAGGAGGAGAAAGACCTTACCATTCAGTCAATGGAAGAAAGAGTTGTTCTCAAGAAATGGACCGCTGCACCATCCCGGGCTCACCGAGTTCTTGGGTAGCCTGGCAAATTGGCATGACTTGATTTCAAATTATTTTGAGCATTTAAGACATTTTCAGTATTTTGTTTTGAAATAATTACTCGAGCCATCGAGTCGTACTTGTTGAAATTTTAAAGTTTTATTAATGTATTACTGCTTTTCATATTCATTATTATCTTTCTATATTTTTTTCAGCATAATTATTACATATCTTGATGAACCTGCGACTGTGATATGTAATGAGACAACGCAACATAAGGACAACAATTCGGAAGATCAAGAAGATGATATAATACCTGAGGAAATTGCCAAAGAAGTAGAGAATTTTGAAAACAAACAAAAGTCTAATTTGGAGAAAACTGAGGCCATTAACTTAGGGGATTCTGAAACTGTCAAGGAAACTCGTATAAGCATTCATCTAGTCAGAGAAAGAAGATTATGCCAGGTTCTGAAAGGAATATGAGGACATTTTCTCATGGTCTTACGACGATATGACTGGGTTAAGCACATACATAGTAGCTCACAATCTACCCACCAATCATATGTGTCCACCGGTAAAATAGAAGCTCAGGAAATTAAAGCCAGACATGAGTTTAAAGATAAAAGAGGAAACAAATTAAAGCCAAGGTTCTCTGAGTGGTCGAATACCCGACCTGGTTAGCCAACATTGTGTCATTTCCAAAGAAAGATGGAAACGTCAGAGTATGTGTCGATTAACGAGATCTGAACAGAGCAAGTCCTAAGAATGATTTCCCATTGCCTAACATACACATACTAATCAACAACTACGCCGAGCATGAACTCCAATCCTTTGTGGATTGCTTTACATGATATCATCAGATCTGGATGGACGAAGAGGATGCTGAAAAGACCGCCTTTATCACACCATGAGGAGTATATTGTTACAAAATGATGCTGTTTGGTTTCAAGAATGCTGGGGCCACCTACATGAAAGCCATGACAACTATCTTTCACGATATGATACACAAGGAAATAGAAGTGTACGTGGATGATGTTATCATCAAATCTAAAAGGAGTTCGGATCACATGGCAAACCTGAAGAAATTTTTTGATCAGCTTCGAAAATATAATTTGAAGTTGAACCCTGCAAAATGTGCCTTCAGAGTCCCTGCTGGATAGTTGTTAGCTTTTATCGTCAGCCGCGGAGGTATCGAGTTAAACCCGTCAAAAATCAAAGCTATCCAGGACTTGCCACCGCCGAAGAATAAGAAAGATATGATGAGTTTTCTAGGATGCCTCAATTATATCAACCATTTTATAGCACAATCAACAATATATGTGAGCCAATCTTCAAAATTCTTAGGAAAGATGCTGCAACAAATTGGACTGAAGAATGCCAGAAAGCCTTTGACAAAATCAAGGAGTATACTCGTGTTGGTCACGTCAAAACCAGGAAGACCTCTGCTACTTTATCTGTCAGTGTTGGATGGAGCCTTTGGTTGCATTCTGGGTTAACATGATGAAACTAGGAGGAAAGAGCAGGCGATATATTATCTGAGCAAGAAGTCATGCCTTACGAAGCCCGGTACTCTTTGTTGGAACGCAACCTGCTGAGCGTTGACATGGATAGCTCAGAAGTTGAGACATTATTTCTGTTCATACACTACATATCTCATATCAAGGATGGATCCACTATAATACATCTTTGAGAAACCCATGCCTACGGGTAAGTTAGCAAAGTGGTAGATATTGCTGAGTGAGTTCAACATCATCTATGTAACTCAGAAGGCAGTCAAAGGGCAAGCATTGGCTGATCACTTGGAAGAAAATCCCATAGATGGAGAATATGAACCATTGAAGACTTATTTTCCGATGAAGAGGTGTCATTTGTAGGAGAAGACATTACGAAGCATATGATGGTTGGAGGATGTTCTTCGACGGAGCAGCAAACTTCAAGGGAGTGGGCATCAGAGCTTTCTTAGTGTCAGAAACCAGTTAACATTACCCCGCATCTGCAAAACTCAGGTTCCCGTGCACCAATAATATGGCAGAGTACGAAACCTGCATTTTGGGACTCAGGTTGGCCATCGACATGAACATTAAGGAGTTGCTGGTAATCGGAGATTCTGATCTATTGGTGCACCAGGTTCTAGGAGAATGGGCTACTAAGAACCCAAAAATATTACCATACTTGCATTGTGTACAAGAGTTGACCAAGAGTTTCACAAAGATAGAATTCAAACATGTTCCAAGGATTAAGAATGAGTTTGCAAATGTGTTAGCTACCTTGTCTTCCATGATACAACATCCAGACAAGAATTTCATTGATCCTATTCCAATAAGAATTCATAAGAAGCCAGATTATTATGCTCATGTTGAAGAGGAGTTTGACAGAAATCCATGGTTCCACGACATCAAATAATACTTGGGAAAGGGAAAATATCTAGGGAATGCTACACACACTCAGAAGCGCATGCTTCGAAGATTGGCTAACCATTTCTTCAAAGTGGGGGAATTCTGAAGGACTCCTGATTTGGGACTGTTGCGATGTGTCGATGCCAAGGAAGCATCTAGATTGCTTGAAGAAATACATGCTGGAACTTGCATACCTCACATGAACAGTTCGTTTTGGCCAAGAAGATATTAGGAGTAGGGTATTTCTGAATGACTGTGGAAACTGACTATTTCAAATATGTTCAAAGTGTCATCAATGCCAGATACACGCTGATATGATACAACTACCGCCCAACGAACTCAATACAACAAGTTCACCCTGCCTTTCTCTGGTTAGGGCATGGATGTCATCAGACCAATTGAGCCTGCTACTTCAAACAGACGCAGGTTCATTTTAGTGGTTATAGATTACTTCACAAAATGGGTTGAAGCTGCGTCCTATAAGGCAGTAACCAAGAAGGCCGTAGCAGATTTTGTCCTTGACCTCATTGTTTGTCGATTTGAGTACCTGAGTCAAAAATTACTGACAATGCCGCCAATCTCAACAGTGATATGATGAAATCCATGTGTGAAACATTCAAGATCAAGCATCGGAGTTATACAACATACAGGCTGCAAATAAATGGAGCCGTAGATGCCGCCAATAAGAACATCAAAAAGATTTTGAGGGAAATGGTGGAACAAGGCACGAAAAGCTACCATTAGCCTTGCTTGGATACCGCACCACAGTTCGTACATCCACTGGGGCAACCCCCTACCTACTGGTCTATGGTACCGAGGCTGTTATCCCCATCGAAGTAGAAATTCCTTCCCTAAGGATCATACTAAAGGCCGAGCTCAGCGACGCGGAATGGGTACGAAATTGGTATGAACAACTAGCTCTCATTAATGGTAAAAGAATGAACGCAATGTGTCACGATCAACTCTACTAGAACAGAATGGCAAGAGCTTTCAATAAAAAGGTTAGGTCAAGGCAATTCACACTGGGGATTTTGGTGCTGAAACGAATCTTCCCACATCAAGATGAAATAAAGCGGAGGTTCAACTGGAAAGGCCCTTATATGGTTCATCGAATACTAACAAGAGGAGCCCGTATACTTGCAGAGATGGATGGAGAGATTTGGAAAAAACCTATCAATTTGGACGCAATCAAGAGATACTATGTTTAAGGCTATGTTTGCACTTTCTATTTGATGTAACCTGAACTACGCTTGACCTGATTCCTGTTTAAGAGGGGATACATATGCAGCCCTATGGGTTCGGTCACATCATAATAAAATCCTCATTCCCCTCTATGGTCAGAAACTGGTGCAAGGTCTCGAGTTTGCCCGATCTCATCATATTCGGAATCGCCAAGGAACATATCGCCAGGAGTATGAATTTAAATTGGGGCTGATCCTCAAAATTCTGAGTTATAATGTCTCAAAGCGTGTCACAGTCACTAATTCGACAAAATTATTTGCTATCATGCATTACCACATATTTTGAACAACTACATTTTTATATAAACGATTTATCACAAATGCATGTTTTTCAAAAATTTCATCCTTTCTGTAGTAGCTAGATGTTACCCGGGATGACTCAATCAGGACCTCGAGATAGGAACAAAAGTAAATCAAGGAATCGAGAGCATGAACCAACCTTTCCCCCTCCAAACTCACAGTTTTCCTTTGGATGCAGGAAAAATGGATAAAACAGTAATGTCCGTAAATATATACACACAACAAGATAACTATCTCCACACCGACAAAAGTCGCCAAACGCAAACGCGTCAAGCTAAGAAATACTTTTCCCTCTCGCATTCAATAATTGCTCTTCTTGCATAGGGCTAAGCACTGCCTTCATCATCGCATAAGGCTAAACACTGCCTTTCTTGCATGAGACTAAGCATTGTCTCTATTCCTTGCACGAGACTAAACACTGTCTCCATTATTGCATAAGGCTAATAATTGACTTTCCTTGCATGAGACTAGACATTGTCTCCACTCCTTGCATGAGACTAAACACTGTCTCCATTCTTTGCATGAGAGTAAGCACTATCTCCATTATTGCACAAGGCGCAGCATTGCCTTTCTTTGCATGAGACTAAGCATTGTCTTTATTCCTTGCATAAGTCTAAGCACTGCCTCTATACTACATAAGTGTAAGAACTACCTCACCGTTGCATAAGGCTAAGCGCTGCCTCACCATTGCATAAGGCTAAGTCATGCCTTTCTTTACATAAGACTAAGTACTGTCTCCCTTCTTCACATCGGGCTAAGCACTCCCCTCATCTCATACAAGACTAACCCTGGTCTTGTCTCGTTCTTGCGTGTGACAAGGCATCACATGTTTCTTCTATCAAACGATCGATATTACCACATACTTACATTTTATGGTTTGAAACATCGCCACATTGTCCGAAGGCGTCATAGTCTGAAGACATCATCCTCATAGCCTGAAAGCATCATGCCATGGCCGGAGGATCTCTCAAACCTGCATATCATTATTCAAAGGCGTCATAGTCCAGTGGCACCATTATTATGGCCTGAGGACACCTGATGGCCTGCGAATCCCTTATCATACGATTCATGGCCCAAGACGTCATAGTCTAAGGTCATCATTCTTATAGTCTAAAGACAACTCTCATGGTCAGGGAATTTGCATCATGTTTAAAGTTTTGCAATTAACCTATATATATTTGCGTGCATCATGTTTTAAGTTTTGCAGGTAACTCAGGAGGTAACCGTTCCACAAAGAGGAGCAATTCTCGCTCCGGTTTCTATTCACAATGTTCACATTCTTCGATCACCTCAAACGTAACCTTTAATCAGTAATTGACTACCCCTTTTTCTATGATCTTCCAAATATCTGCCTTATACATCCGCAACGATCAAATTCGCATTCATAGCTTCACCTGAAATCATACATTGATCATGACAATATCGCATCCAAAAGGTCCTTTTCGAAACATGCAACCACTCTTATAACAATTCCATCGGTTTCATTTGTCGTTGGATCCAGAACTACACACGCTTGATTTCCGTAACACCAGGGATATGTAGGCAACTCAAGAACCCGGGTTCGGCCCCTATGTTTTCAAAATACATCATTCCTCGCTCACTTCGGAAAAAATTGATCATCACTTTCTTTACTCGACAACTCTTTTATCATTTTCGGGTAAAGAGGGGGCAGCTGTTGATACCCAATCCCCCCCCC
>MCJB01052719.1:46904-77489 GCA_002018475.1 Nicotiana obtusifolia | reverse complement strand
CCCCCCCCATGTTTTTATAAATGTCATGTATACTTTAAAAATATTATTTCTTGCATTATTACCTAATTTACAGGATCCATATAAGAATTTTCTATAATTTTCTATAATTCGTAAAGATTAAAATTGATTTTCTCGCATTTAATTATTTAAATAATTCCCTTCAAATTATTTTGGTTTAATCATCCAAATTTATTATTTATACCCTATGCATGTTTTATAACATTTTACGTCATTTCATATAATACATTATTTTGCATTTTTGAGCTATTTACACATTGTTTTGCAAAAATAGCCTATACTTTACAATTAATTGCATTTTGTCATTTTATTCAAGGTCAAAATAATTGTTTATATTTTTTATTTAACATGTTAAGTTGCATAAATAATATTTTTATATTTATTTAGCTATTTTTATTAAATTATTTTTTTAATTTATTGTATTTAAAATCCAGCCCGATACAAGGCTAATTTCGGACCAAAGCTTAGCCCAATTCCCCCGGCCCAAAACCAAATGACTCTTTAATAAATCCGGTTGGTACCCGCTTTAAACAACCCGCCCCGTTCATCTTTTAAATCCTGGCCGTTGATCTCTCAAGATCAACGGCCCTTGCTCACCCAAGCCCTTTTAATTAACCAAACTCGGAAACCCTACCTCATCTCTAGCCGCCCCAAATCCATTCAACTCTTCTCTTCCCTCTTCTGAAGAACCCTAGCCGCCTCTCCCTTAATTCCCTCTCCTAATCCCGTTGATAATGTGATTCCACAATTATTTGCTTACCATATCTATGTTTCTCCGCTACTGGTCAGATATTTATGGTATTACTTAGGTAGTTGCCCAATTTTGGCAAAGACCATCTCTATATCGGACTGGAATCAACCTCAATCTTGGAGATTTGGACAATATTTCGTCCATATACATGAAGAAAAGTCTGATTCTTCATACTAGTTGGCCGATTTTTGAGTATTAAACCCTAACTAGGTTTTGGAGTTTGATTTCTTTCCTTTCCGGTTATTTTACTAATTGCATGCTATATTTCACTCTTTTGTTCGTGTTTACTTGATTTCTTTCCTTGTTTACTTGCTTGATTCAACACTATATAAATGCCCTCCCCAATTTCCTCTAGGGACGGACTTTTTCACGGAGAAAAATTACTACTAATCTCTTATTCTTATTCATCTTATACTACTTTGAGGCAGCCAAGGCCACCGAAATTCAGTTATCGAACCTTTATCAGTATGAGCACTGCCCGTAGTTCATTCAAAAGCCTTGGGAACTTTGACGCACTGAGATTCCTGAGTTCTACTGTTCGTTTCGCTATTTGACATTGGAGTATTGCTGAAATTATTCTTCGTATTTACTTATTCGTTAATCTATAACTGGTAAGTACCTACAGCCTTTGCAATTCTGTTTCTTTTCATTTGAGTTCCTGTTATGTATATCTGTGTCTCTAAGATTTTGTGAATCAACACGCTATTGTACATTCTGAAGTTCTTTTTGAGGCTCTATGCTTTCTAGTAATCGAATTTGCCCATTTGTTGTCCTAATTCTATTTTTCTTAAGTCTGTTTGCTCTAATGTGTAATGCCTAATATTGTTGCTTACTCTGAGTTTAGCTTTTTACTTTGTTCTGTACTCTTGTGATGAGATGAGTCATGTTTTTATTCTTGTTGAGTCATTCATGTGTAACTTAATGTTTCACTAGAGTCAACTCCTGATCATGTTACTAGCCTAGACCTGCTTTTCCTACTACTTGTAAACTAATGCATGTTCCCTGCTCTATCTTATATCTTTATAATAATCAATACATATGTGCCAGACCTTGTTAAGTCATTCCTGCTCAACCTGCTAAGTTCTTGATATTGTACTAGTTAGCTAAGGCATGTTTCCATGCTATATAAGTTCTAATGTATGCATGGACTTACGAAATATTGTGTTCTTCAATACTATTTGAGACCTTTGGAAACCTCATAACTAGTCTCTCCTCTCATATATGGCCGACTAATATCAGGTTCAATTCAAGCCTATCTTGCTTCCGAGAATCGACATGTTTCTTATATTATGATCAATGTTTAGCATGCTAGGGTCTTTCCCATGTTCCATTAAGCAATTGCTTGAACATGAGCTGGTTCCATTACATTGTTCCTTAGGGTTTTCATGATGAACATTTTCATGTTTTGACTGTGCTTTGTTTGCCTCTGGCTTGAATCTGTTAGACTTTCATCTAAGGTTCCCTAGGTTGACTTTGAATCATGCTTCATTATTGAAACTCTTTGGAATGGTTTACTATCCTACATGGTCAATTAGGTCACTCTTAAACTTTGTCGTTTCCAGAACTACAAGCACAAACTTGCCTTGTGTGCTTCCCAATCTAGCCTGATCATGTTTATATGTCTTGGCTAGAGCTGTTGTTAGCCACAACTCTAAGAACTAAGTGTTTAAGTTGACTACTTAATTCTGTAAATATTTTTTCACCTGTATGGCTGATTTGAGTAAGTAAGGTTATTCGTTAAGCCTGTTGTTGGGCCATATCTGCTGGGTTTGAGTATGGAACTCAAGTTGCTATGGTAAGCGGTGTACGGTTTGCTGTTGTGCGAAAATTAAGATCATTGAAGGCCTGGGGACATCCCTAGGTTGTTCTGCATTGGGCCTATGGTTGTTCTATAGGGTTTGTGGTTGTTTCATCCTGTAACCAGTCATATTTAGGTTTATACTATGTCATTTGGGCCTGTAATAATTAGTAATAACAAATAATGGGGAGATTAATGAAAGGGGGCTAGGATATTCTAATATTCGCATGAAAGGTTAGAAAATATGTCTATAGGGTTTATATGGTTTATGTGCTACTTTGTTTAAACTACCTTTATTTCTGCATATCAGTAGAAATCGTGGCTATAGGAATCACGCACATCTCACTTGCATACTGACCAAACACGTTAGTTCAAGTATTTACCATACTCGATTCTATGTTACTTGTGCATTTAGACAATATGCCTATAGGATTTATGACATATGCTTTTTGTCAACCTAGATACCATGCCTCTAGGACTTCAAATAATCAATTGATCGATTGCTTCTGTTACTTTTAGTGTACTGACCATCTAGATGCCATGACTATAGGACACAAATCTTTTAATCAACTACTCCTGTTTGTTTTCATTACACTGCCTCGCCAAGATGACATGCCTATAAGAGTACATTGTTATAAAATCAAGACGGATTGTCAATGGTTAGAAATCCTGCCTATAGGATGTTGTCACTCGCTTAAAGAATTGTTAATGAGATCAACGTTGTTAATACTAGACTTTCAAGGCTGTTTCATTGCCCAAGTTATCAACTATTAGAAATCCTGCGTATAGGATACTTTCACGTTCTTGAGACACACACCTATAAAATAAGCACAGGTAATTCATAATTCTGGGATCATTTCATTGCGCAAACAATTAAAAATTATAACTATAGGATTTACAATGCCTGTAATCTACCTAAGCATTAGTTTAAAAATTGCACTACTACCTGCATGATACCAGAAATCAGAATCATATCGAAATCATGCCCATAGGACGTAACAACTCAAATTTCTCTTAATCCTGAAATTGTCTACTGTGTAGCCTAGAACTTGTTTGTGTGCTTTGTTGTTGGGTTTGGAGGCTAACATGAGCCACTCTTTGCTATTATGTGTAGTCCTACTTGTTTTGAATACGTGATTAGTTTTATCATTCTGAGCAACCAAGGTAAAGTCTAGAACCACCCAAATAGAGGTCCAAAGCCTTTTGGACCGTAGGTATGGGACTGGTAGTGCAGGCATAGGGTTCGATTAAGAATTGAATTAGAGCATTAAGTAACAACTTCAACATAATAATTGGGTAGCAAGAATAGTCTGTGTCTGCTGAATAATATGAGCAACCCCCTACCTTAAGGGAGTTGCGAAGTATTATTTATGTTGCACGGGGTGATCCTTTAGGCTAAAAAACTTAGGACCCCTGTTTCTTTATATACTTTTTATTTACGCTTAGTCATCTAACATAGACCAATGTAGTTCTATGTTATAATCATTACAAATTTATACAAATTCTAGCGTGTTATGATAAGATTCGACTTCTATATTTCCCTTTGTTTATTCGATCACCTAGCCTAATCACATAATCCACATAGTTTAAAATTCGGCCAGGACCCACAGTTGTGGACCTCGAAGAGTGCCTAACACCTTCTCCTTGAGGTACTTTGAGTCCTTACCCAATTTTTGGTGACACGGACTAGTCAAACAGAGTTATTTGCAAATAGGTGCCCTAGCGCACTATAACGACCCGACCCTGTCGTTTTGAGCTCTAGCACGTTGTCCGGTGGTTTGAGGCCTTGAGTAGTTTCACTTTAGGTATTATGACTTGTACGCATGATCGAAATTGAATTTTGGGAAGTTTGGAGTTGATTTGAAAAGAAAATTTTAATTTCGGAAGCTTTAAGTTGGAAGAATTGACTAAGATTTGGCTTTTGAGTGAACGGCCTCATAATCGCGATTTGAAGGTTCCAATAGGTTTGTATGATGATTTTGGACTTGGGTGTATGTTCGGATTGAGTATCGGATCACCCGAGAGAATTTTGACGCTTATTATGGAAGGTTAGCATTTTGAATGGTTGGTATGTGGAGGGGTCCCAGTGGGCCTGATGTGAGTTTCGAACGGGATTCAGATCGATTTGAGCCTTGATGGAGTTGCTGGAATTTTCTGATGCTGGTGCAAGCGCTTCTGCGGAAGTTGGTCGCAGAAGTGACGTGTGGCTCGCAGAAGCGACCTGGGCAGGACTGGACTGGGGTTGCAGGTGCAATGAAGTTTTTGGCATATGCGTGATCGCAAAAGCGGAATTGAGCGACAGAAGTGGTTCTGGGCGAGCTGGGAAGTGGGCGCAGATGCGAGCCTTTTTTTGCATCTTTAATGGCGCAGATACGGCTTCCTATAGCACAGAAGCGGAGTGGAGCACAAGAGCGAGGGGGACTTGCACACCTGTAATTTCGTAGGAGCTGGACCTTTTCTGCAGGTGCGAAGGGGCGAACTTCAGTGTTTTCTGCAGAAGCGGACTTGGTGCCGCAGAAGCGGCCTTTGGCTTCGTATATGCGAAGGTCCTCTGGGCAGAATGTATAAGTTGGCCAAATCGGGTTTTGGCTCATTTCACCTCTTTTCTCTCATTGGAGCCGGCCTTGGGGGCGATTTTGCAGTGCCATTTTGTTATTCTTCATGAGGTAAGTAATTCCCACATGTTGTGAGTTAAATACATGATTTATATGTGGATTTGAACATGAAAATTAGTAGCAATTTGAGATTTTGGTAGAAAACCTAGAAATTGGTATTTTTGGATTGTTACCACAAAATTGGTCATGGAAATAGAAATAAATCATATATTTGGGTTCGTAATATTACGGGTAAAGTTTATCTTCGAGAAATTTCAGAATCCAGGCACGTGTGCTCGAGGGTTGACTTTATTGACTTTTCGAGCGGAGTTAAAATTGTTTAAATTGATTAATTATGGGTATTGGAGTATATTTTGATTGGTTTGCACATTGTTTGGCTAGTTTTGATCGACGGACATCTGTTTGAAGTGTTAGAGATGCTTTGGAGCCGGTTATGGAACTTTGGAGCGAGGTAAGTCTCCTCTCTAACACTGTGAGGGGGAAACTACCCCTAGGTGATGTATTTGATATATACTACTTGTTGTGGGGGCTACATACGCATGAGGTGACGATAGTCCGTACGTAGCTAGATTCATGTTATTGTCCGGGTAGACTTAGGTTTACACCATGCTATAATTGTACTATAGGGGTTATCTTTGCTTGTTTAATTCCTTTATTTCGCATTACGACTTAAGACTAGACTTGTGTAGAGTGATAGACTTGCTATTATAGAGATTTGATGGACTTCATGATTAGCCGCAGAATAATTGTACTCTCCTTACAAATTTCTCCTACGTTGTGCATGTTCATCAAAAAGCTTCCTTAAGTTTCACAACTCACATGTTTATTCATGAGTGGGGTCAAGGACCTGTTAAAGCTTCTTATTCTAATGGGATCGGGCCGTTCGTCATGGCAGCATAATAGATACATCTATGGTTCGTGCCATTCGACCCTCGGCGATGAACACATTATGATGGGATCGAGCCGTTTGCCTCAGCAGGATTATGTATCACACTCTCATGGAAGCGGGTCATTCGCCTCGGTAATAAAATAGATGTATCTATGGTTCACGTCGTTCGACCCTCGGCAGTGTACATATTAAGATGGGATTGGGCCATATGCCTCAGAATTTCTATAAAATACTCTTATGAAATTATGCGTAATAATTGACAAGAAGCCAATATATCTGTGAGTTTTCGTAATTCGAACTATGACAACCTATCTGGTAAGGTCTATTACATATATACTTCAGTTGATGAGGTAACTACTAGCTGAGAGCTTGAGTTTATTGTTGAGAGGAGGATTTTACCATGTATTTATATACTTGTTGTTTCGCTTATTTCCTCATCCTCACTTCTGCATACTTCTACTATATCTGCCTTATTGGGCCACTAGTAAGTGTCGATGTCGACTCCTCATCACTACTTCTCTAGCGTTAGGCTAGATACTTACTGGGTACGTGTTGATTTGCGTACTCATGCTATGCTTACTGCACTTATTGTGAAGGTACACATATATCTGGTGGTCTTTGGGGCGCTGTGGCACGACTATTGCGGGGAATTTACCGGGAGCTGCATTCCATGTTACGATCCGCAGCCTATAGAGTCTCCATCAGAGTTATTTATCTTCTCCTGTCTAATTAGTATTCCAGACAGATGCTGTATTTTATTATATTCCCTAGTTGATGCTCATGTACTTGTGACACCGGTTTTGGGGGTTCCTACGGGTTGTTCATTATTATAGTTCGTGTAAATATTATCATTTACCCTGTACATTCTATTTCATACTATTTAATTAATGAAAATTATGATTTCAAAAATACTAAAATGAGTAATTAAGTTGATCAATTACCGTTGGCTTGCCTGACAGTGGTATTAGGTGCCATCACAACCTTTGGTAGATTTTGGGTCATGATAGCTCGGAATCATAGCGTTAGGTTCACTTAGGTCTCACGAGTCGTGAGCAAGTCTAGTAGAGTCTTGCATAGCGGTACGGAGACGTCTGTACTTATCTTCGAGAGGCTACATAGCTATTAGGAGCACTTCCCTTCTTGATTTCCTCATCGTGCGGTTTGATTCCTTTGAGGCTTATGCTTTTATTTCCTACCTACTCAATCTTATGCGACATGAAGCACTTGTTATCCCTTGGGCATCGAAGAGTTATAGTGGTACTGTAGAGGTGGTGCCAGATGTTTCCCTTCGTATTCGGGCAGGCAATTATCGTCTCCTTGTGGAAGGATGTCCTGTCGCTTTACAGCCACCATAACTTGATTGATTTGGGATATATTTGATTAAAATGGCTTTTTTGTGTAAATGGATTTTGGAAGAGTTATGACGGTTTAGATCACGACTTTTGAGGTTGTATTTTCTACGGTTTGGGAATTCAGTTGCGTGTTGCATTGGTTCTTCTGAAATGAGCTAAGTGAAAGGTTTCTAGCCAATGAAGTGTTTACTCCACTTGTAGTTCAAGGGTTATGGTGAATACGTGTATTATCGCGAACGACATGATAGGTGCAGTGAGCGGCATGGAATTTGAATGTTGAGGATCAAGGTTGTGGTTCGGTGTTGACAAGAATATCGCAAGTTCGGATGAGCAGGAAGGGGTTCAGATGTTTAGAGTAAGCTGGCATTTTCCTTAGTGTCACCTGAGAACAGCGTTTTGCATAAGAGGCTGGTGTATTGATTTGCGGATTCTTGATTTGCTTTACAGAATTAGAACGATTGGTAGTATGGATGTGCAGACTTAGCTACCTGGTGCGAAAGGTCATGGGAGGGTATCCCACGGAGAAATCTGTATTGGTGTGACATGTTAGTCACTTGATTGTAAAATATTGAAACCAAGCATGGAGATTGTGGTACTATCATTAATGTGTGGATCGGGTTGCATGCCGCAACAGTAAGATGTCGAGTACAGTCCCATATACTTTTGTGTATTTGTTTCTCATTCTTCGAGAAAGGTTCACAACATCTTTTCGGCCATTTAATTCGTTACGCAGGCTAAGTAGTTCTTTTTCCAGAGTTCGTTTTCCCTTATGTATCGCATTCGAGTTCGTAGCTTGTTGGCGCATTGTTGGCATCACGTGAGATTTTTGGCAGTGTTTGAGATGGCTTATTGTCTTAGCAGCTTGTACTGGGTGAGACGAGGTTATTGGACTTGGGATCAGTGTGATCAGAGTTATGACGGGTATGTTAAAGAGAAAATATCGTTATTCAATTCAGAATAAGATAATGGTCCTTGTCAGGAGGAGAGACTCCATGATTTGTTGATTCGGCAAGTGGTTTTTAGTTTCTACACGTCTCTTTCGTCGTGGAAGTATTTCGAGAATTGGAACAGGGCTCACATGTGTTTTGAGGCATATTACGGGCATCAGATTCGTGAGATTTCAGCTATTATGGTCGGAGGATGTATTATGGACATGTGAATTATGCGGTGCATGGTGTGAATTCAACAAAGATGCATGATCATGTTTTGGTACAGTGTGTGGTGATTGATAAAGTGTTCGAATGTTAGAAGCAGGTCTTGTAGAGAAATTCAGAGGTTTGAATTTGGTTCTAAGGCTTATTAACTAAATAAAAGGGAGGATCTTTAGTCTGACTCGAGCTAATGTGTTCAACTGGATTGTGGTGACACGGGTAGGTGCACGAGGTGTTAAACATTGCTTTTGGACAACTCCGGAGCAGTCCTTAACACGTTCGAGGACGAACGTATGTTTAAGTGGGAGAGAATGTAACAACCCGACCGGTTATTTTGAGCTCTAGAGCGTCGTCCAGCGGTTTGACCCCTTGAGTAGCTTCACTTCAGGTATTATGACTTGTACAGGTGGTCGGAATTGAATTTCGGGAAGTTCGGAGTTGATTTGGAAAGAAAATTCTAATTTCGGAAGCTTTAAGTTGGAAGAATTGACTAAGGTTTAGATTTTGAGTAAACGACCTCGGAATCGAGATTTGAAGGTCTAATAGGTTCTTATGATGATTTCGAACTTGGGCGTATGTTCGGATTGAGTATCGGATCACCCGGGAGCATTTCGGCGCTTATTATGGAAGGTTGGCATTTTGAAGCTTTAAGAATTTCCTAAGTTTGATTTGAAGTGAGCTTTGGTGTTATCAATGTCCGTTTGGGATTCCGAGTCTTGGAGTGGGTTCGTATTGTGATTCATTCCGAGTCTTGGAGTGGGTTCGTTTGGTGTCATTCCGGAATGTTTTGGAATGCTTCAGACGCGTTCGTTGATGTTTGGAAATTTGAAAGTTTAAAGAAGGATTTTTTTCGTCGATTCGTAGTTTGGATGTTGTTTGGTGTGATTTGAGGCCTCGAGCAAGTTTGCATTATGTTTTGGGAATGGTTGGTATGATTGGACGGGGTCCCAGAGGGCCTCGAGTGAGTTTCTGACGGGATTTGGATCGATTTGAGCCTTGATGGAGTTGCAGGAAATTTCTGATGCCGGTGCAAGAGCTTTTGCGGAAGTTTGGTCGTAGAAGCGAGGTGTGGCTCGCAGAAGCGACCTGGGCAGGACTGGATTGGGGTTGCAGGTGCAATGAAGTTTTCCTCACCTGCATGATCACGGAATCGGAATTGAGCCGCAGAAGCGGTCCTGTGCGAAATGGTCAATGGCCGCAGGTGCGAGCCTTTTCCACATTTGCGATGGCGCAGATGCGGCTTTTTGTAGCGTAGAAGCGGAGTAGAGCGCAGGAGCAAGGAGTATTTGTGCACCTACAATGTAACAGGAGCGGGACCTTGTCCGCATGTGCGAAAGGGCAGCCTCCAGTGTTTTCCACAGAAGCGGACTTGGTGCCGCAGAAGAAACGCTGCAAAAGCAGCCTTTGGCTTCGCAGATGCGAAGGTCGCCTGGACACAATGTATAAGTTAGCCAAATCCTTTCACCTCTTTTCTCTCATTGAAGCCGTCCTTGGGTCGATTTTGGAGTGCCATTTTGTCATTTTTTATGAGGTAAGTGATTCCCACATATTTTGAGTTAAATACATGATTTATATGGGGATTTGAACATGGAAATTAGTAGAAATTTGGGATTTTGGTAGAAAACCTAGAAATTGGTATTTTTGGATTTTTACCACGAAATTGGTCATGAAATTGGAAATAAATCATATATTTGGGTTCGTAATGTTTTGAGTAAAGTTTATCTTCGAGAAATTACGAAATCCGGGCATGTGGGCTTGAGGGTTGACTTTATCGATTTTTTGAGCGGAGTTGAGAATTGTTTGAATTGATTAATTATGGGTATTAGAGTATATTTTGATTGGTTTGCACATTGTTTGACTAGTTTTGGATCGACAGGCATAGATTTGAGGTGTTAGAGAGGCTTTGGAGCCGGTTATGGAATTTCGGAGCGAGGTAAGTCTCCTGTCTAACTCTGTGAGGGGGAAACTACCCCTAGGTGATGTATTTGATATGTGCTACTTGTTGCAGGGGCTACGCACGCACGAGGTGACGAGAGTCCGTACGTAGTTAGATTCATGTTATTGTCCGGGTAGACTTAGGTTCACACCATGCTATAATTATACTATAGGGGTTATCTTTGTTCGTTTAATTCCTTTATTTCGCATTACGACTTGAGACTAGACTTGTGTAGGCTGATAGACTTGCTATTGTAGAGATTTGATGGGATTGTGGGTGGGGTCAAGGACCCGTTAGAGCTTCTTATTCTAATGATATCAGGCCGTTCGCCAGGACAGTATAATAGATACATCTATAGTTTGTGCAATTCGACCCTCGGCAGTGCGCACACTATTTTGGGATAGGGCCGTTCGCCTCGACAGGATTATGTATCACGCTCTCATGTGAGCGGGTTGTTCGCCTCGGCAATAAGATAGATGTATCTATGGTTTGCGCCGTTCGACCCTCGGCAGAATACGTATTATGATAGGATCGGGCTGTACGCCTCATCATTTCTAAAAAATACTCTTATGAAATCGTGCGTGATAACTGACAAGAAGCATGTATATCTGTGACTTTTCCTAATTCGAATTGTGACGACCTATCTGGTGAGGTCCATTACATATATATTCCGATTTGAGGAGGTAACTACTAGCTAAGAGCTTGAGTTTTTTTGTTGAGAGGAGGATTTTACCACGTATTTATATACTTGTTGTGTCGTTTATTTACTCTGCCTCACATCTGTATACTTCTACTATATCTGTCTTATTGGCCACTATTAAGTGTCAATGTCGACCCCTCGTCACTACTTCTCTGGGGTTATGCTAGATACTTACTAGGTACACGTTGATTTACGTGCTCATGCTACACTTGCTGCACTTATTGTGCAGGTACACATATGTCTGGTGGTCTTTGGGGCGCAACGGTGTGGCTATTGCTTGGACTTTACCGGGAGCTGCATTCTATGTTACGATCCGCAGCCTACAGAGTCTCCATTAGAGTTATTTATATTCTCCTATCTAATTAGTATTCCAGACAGATGTTGTATTTTATTATATTCCCTAGTTGATGTTCATGCACTTGTGACACCAGGTTTTGGGGGTTCCTACGGGTTGTTCATTATTATAGTTCGTGTAAATATTATCATTTACCTTGTACATTCTATTTCATACTATTTAATTAATGAAAATTGTGATTTCAAAATACTAAATTGAGTAATTATGTTGATCAATCACCCTTGGCTTGCTTGACGGCGGTGTTAGGCGCCATCACGACCCTTGATAGATTTTGGGTCATGGCACACACCTTAAAAATCGTTAGGTGGTGACTCTTCTCTTTTAATACCTCCCTTTAAAAGAGTTGTAACATGTCGAAGATCGCTTTCGCGAGAAAATGGGGCGCGACACCTTCCATAAATTCTTATTGTTTCACTTCCCTGCCATTTCAGTATATCATTATATCTTCTGCCTTGTCTTTTAATTTCCAGTAGGGTCTTGGTCTGACCTCGTCACTACTCTACCGAGGTTAGGGTTGGCACTTACTGGGTACCGTTGTGTGGTGTACTCATACTACGCTTCTGCACATGTTTTGTGCAGATCTAGGTACATCTCGTCAGTCTTGGTGTTAGAGAGTTGTGCTGCTGCTTGGAGACTTTAAGGTACACCTGCCACGTCTGTAGGCCTCAGAGTCCCCTTCTATCACGTCTTTTCCTTGTTTCTTTTTGTTTTTTTTTTTTTTTATAAAGATTGATTTATAGGATATTTGCAACATTGTTTTTGGAGCTTGTAACTTATATCCACCAGTTTTTGAGAGTTGTTTATACTTTGAGTTGCAGCTTTTATTTATTACAGCTGTTGACGTTTTGATTTTTAGCTTAATATTTTAGTTATTCCGCACACTTGTTAGGCTTACCTAGTTTTAGAGACTAAGTGTCGTCACGACATCTTACTGAGGGAAATTGGGGTCGTGATATGACCTGAGATCGTCATAGTATTGACAAGTTATTTATTGTGCTTTGATGCTAGACACTGGCCCTAGTGTGATAGTTGAAAGGATATTCGGTACGATTAAATACTTGTAGAATTAGTGATTAATCAAAATGGAATCTGTCAACTCTTGGTAATGAGTTTAAGCTCCATGTTGTCATGAATTATAAACGAACAAATTAAGACATTGGCCAGGGCAATTGAAAGAAGAAAAGAGTTTCTTAGTCATTCAATGGTCAATTATATTTGACATGAACACATAGTTGGTCTCCTATTAGGATTTGATAGTTGAACCATATCCTAGGGTGACTTAGAGCTATAAGGACAGAAGGAATTACTACATTATTCTTCTACTGGTTTTTGAGAGTAAATTGTATACTTTATGCTATCCGGTTGTTAATGAGTGTTGCTAGACGCCACCCTTGATTAGTATATTGATACGATCAATTTACTACCGGCTTAGTATTGAACCTATGGGGTCGCACACTAATAAGTATTCTAATCTTTGTTAAAGCATTAATCATTTTATTGTTTGATAATTAAATTATAGAAGTTAATTAGTCCAAATAAATTATATATATATATATATATATATTTATATATATATAATACTAATAAAAGTCTCATCAGTTAAAACCAACTTTGAGCTGGATTAACCAGAAAGTCATAAAGGATGTGAGGTCTCAAAATCCCATGAGTTATGGGATTAGTAGTTTACGTATAAAGTCCAAAAGGACTTGTTGGCTACTTTGTCCTATTGCGAATAGGATTTGTATTTTACAATATAAAATTGTAAGAAATCCAATTTTGAAAATTAATCCTCACGTCAGTCACGGTCTTCACGTTTTTCCTTAACCTAAGGTAATAGTTTGGTGCTCGAGAACATATATATATATATATATATATATATATATATATATATATATATATATATGCACATCACCAAACAACGTGAGGAAGTGATAACTTCGGATGAGCCGCAAGAAACTACTTTGTAAAGTATGAGTGCTTTACAAAATCAAGAGAGAAAAATATAGTGACAAGAAAATTGTGTTTCTTGTTCTTCTACGTTTGAGTTGGGTTTTTGAGAAACATTGCAACACAATATTTATTTGCGGGTTTCATTGATCAAAGAGTTGATAGCAAGGATTGATCTTTGTGTGTGATACGCATAGAGTCTTCGCACTATCGAAGAATTTTTGAAACGAGACTCTCTTTACCTAGTATGTTTCGGATCCGATCTTTGACATGTAAATAAATTTTTAAACATGAAAAGTTCTGCCTAGGATATTATCTTCCGCTGCTTGTTATGAACATCTATATGCAATCCTTCAGTTTGATGTTAGTTCTTTTTTGTGTTTTGTTTCTCTGAATGTACAAAATTTATATTCTTATTTTCATGTTGATTATGTTCTTAAGACTTGGCACCTCTCATAGGCCAAAAAAACTAATTTTCTTTTTTTTTTCTCTAGCTTTTATATTTTTTTCAATTCTTGTTACAAGCCCAACAGGAAATATTACATAAATAATTAATCCTTTCATAAGAACTGTTTCTTGTATAAGTCTGCCTTTATATTTTTCTTTTATCTTTTTAATTCGCGTGAGGTAAATTTTGTTTTTTATTGTAACGATCCTATCGGTCGTTTTACTTTCTAGATCTCTGTTTTCTTAAATAAGACTCTCTGTATATGCTTTTACTATTTTATGACTTGGGAGGATGGTTAATTCGGGTTTGGAAGGGTTCGGGTTGAAATCGGAATACTTAGTTCCTTAATATTGGCTTAAAAATGCTGAGTTTGACTTGGGTCAACATTAGTAATAAATGCCCTCAGAACCGGGAATTGACGGTTCCAATAGGTTTCTATGATGATTTTGGACTTGGGTGTATGTTCGGATCAGATTTTGATGAGCCGGGAACATTTCGGTGCTTAATATTGAAAGTTGGCACATTGAAGGTTGTTCAAGTTCTTTAAATTTGGTTTGTAGTAGGTTTTGGTGTTATTGAGGTCCGTTTGGGATTTTGAGCCCGAGAATGTGATTTAAGACTTGCACACAAAATTTGGTGTCATTCCGAATAGTCTAAGTATGATTCGATGCGTTCGGCGTAAGTTGGAAAAAAAAAACTTGAAATTTACAAATTGATTCGATTGGTTTTGGGGTGCGATATTAGTTTTGATGTTGTTTTACGCATTTTGAGGGTGCGAACGAGTCTGTTTTATGTTTAAGCACTTGTTGGTATGTTTGGTCGAGGCCTCGGAGCTCCCGTATAGGATTCGGAGGGTCGATGGAGCTAGATTGCTCTTTGGAGAAGAGATGAAGGTGGCTGGCATCTGGTGTGTTCGCACCTGCGATGGGAAGGGCTGCAGGAGCGGCACCACAGGTGCGGTGTCTCGATCGAAAAGCGGAAATGAAGGGAGTCAGCGAGGTCCGCATAAGCGAACTCACTTCTGCGACGAAAGGGTTCGCAGGTGCAGAGTGAGGCAGCATGGCCATGGTTGCATATGCGTGTGGCGAGCCGCAGACCCAGGCACACAGATGCGAGATTTGGCCGCAGGGGCGGCTGGTCGTGGCTCGTGCGTGTTCCGCAGATGCGGACAATTAACCACAGGAGCGGTCCCGCAGAAATAAAAATTCTTCCGCAGGTGCAGAAAACCACTAGGCAGTGAAGTTCATTTGAGTCGAAGACTTAGACAATTTTGGCTTATTTCTTTCATCTCTTGGGCGATTTTGGGGCTCTTTGAAGAGGAGTTTTCGCTTAGCACTTTGAGGTAAGTAATTTCTATATGAGATGAGTTTAATACATGTATTTTGAGTAGATTCTTAGCACATAAAGTGTAGAAATTGGGGGTTTAGTTGAAAAATCCTAGGTTTTGATAAAAATAGAATTTAACCACGAAAATGATTATGGAATTGAGTGAAAATTATATATTTGAGTTCATGATGATATGAGTAACATTTATCTTCGAAAAGTTTTGGAATCCGGGCACGTGGGCCCGGGGTGAATTTTAGGAATCTTCCAGTTTGGGTTGGGTAATTACTCTAATAGCTAAATTATTAATTGTTGAGTGTATATTGATTAATTTATATAATATTTGGCTAGCTTCGGATTGTTCGGCATCAAGTTGAGGCCTTAGTGTGAATTGTGGGCCGAAATGTGAGCTTTAAGACGAGGTAAGTCTCTTGCCTAACCTTGTAAGAGGGAATTTACCCCATAGGTGTTTTAAATTACTATTTGCTTCATATTGTGGGAGCTACGCACGCACGAAGTAACAAGAGTCCGCACGTAGCTACTAATTATGCTTAAGTCTGGTAGTTTTAGGACATAAATCATGAAGTACTTGTATTGTTTGCACTCTACTTGTTAATTTAAGTGCCTAAATGATGTTGAAACTTGATAAAAGATTCGCAACGACCGAATTTCACTTACATTGAGTTTTTTGCGGGCTACATGACCGTTAATGGAAATTGTGCTTCCATGTGTATTAGTCTTGTAATTGCTTTTAAATCGGATGTTCATTGAGTATTCTCTCTTCTTGTGGAGCGGGCCGAATGTCTCGGCAGTATAATAGATGCATCTATGGTTCGTGCTGCTCGACCCTCGGTAGTGTACACATTATTCTGTATCGGATCGTACGACCTTGGCATAAATCGTGCATGTTATTGCTTGGAGCCCGAATAAACTTGATATCATTTTCATGAATTGAGAGTTATAATTTATTTATTTGCCCGAAGAATTAGTATGTGCTAGTAGAAGACTTTTGGAATTTACTATTAGTTAAAGAATTATTTAATCACTGTTTGCTATTTGTGTTAATATAATCATTCACATATTCTATGCCTATTTAGCATCCCTGCATTTTACTGGTAGCCCATAGTAAGTGTCGATGTCAACCCCTCATCACTACTTCTTCGAGGTTAATCTGGATACTTACCGGGTACATATTGTTATGTACAAATGCTACACTTCTGCACTAATTGTGTAGGATCCGAGGCAGGTGCATCTGGCAGTTATTTCGGCGCGCACCCCCGTAACCCCGAGGCTTAGTGGTGAGCTGCTTTCTGAGTCCGTTCTGCATCACCCAGAGTCTCTCTTTTGCATTTATTTTTTGTCTACTCTATTTCAGAAAGCAGCTTAGAGTTTGTATATCCTTCTAGTTGCCCATACACTTGTGATACCAGGTCTTGGAAATATGCTAGTAGACTTTATGGTTTTTGAGCATTTATTCCACTACAATTGCTCTTTCATTAGCTTTCGCTTTACTTTATTAACTTTTCCACTTCTAATTTTCTAAACAAAAAAAAATTCAAATAAGTTGAAATAATTGTAAAGAACAATACATGGTTAGTTCACCCTTGGCTTGCCTAGTAGCGATGTTGGGTGCCATCACAGTCTATATATTACGACCCCAATTTCCCTCCGCGGGATATCGTGACTGCACCTAGTCTCTAAGACTAGCTAAGGCTAAACAATACGCGGAAACATTAAATAAGAGATTAAAACTTGAACATCCCAACAATTTCATAAAAGGAATCTACCAGAACCCAATATATAAAATCCCAAAACCTGGCGAAATATAAGTCAAATGCTTTAAGTACAGTACCGAATCATCCTATACATCGTTGTCTATCAAAATACAAAGAAATAAGTGAAGAACGGGATAGAAGGGGACTCGGAGGCCTGCGGTCACGGGTAGGTGTACCTTGAAGTCTCCAAGCAGCAACACAGCGCACTAATATCGGGGCTGGTAAGATGCACCTGGATCTGCACAAAAACATGTGCACAAGCGTAGTATGAGTACACCACAACGGTACCCAGTAAGTGCCAGGCCTAACTTCAGTAGAGTAGTGACGAGGTCAGGTAGGGCCCTATTGAAAATAATAGGAAAACAAGGCAGAAGATATAATAATATAACGAAATGACGGGGAAGTGAACAATGAGAAATTACAAAATAATAACAACACAGCAAATAGAGGTAAACAACAGGGGCACTCCCGAGGTATTGCCTCGTAGTCCCAAAAGTAAATACACAATAGGGGCACTCCCAAGGTATTGCCTCGTAGTCCCAAAAGTAAATATGCAATAAGGGTGCTCCCGAGGTACCGCCTCGTAGTCCCAAAAGTAAATACACAACAGGGGCGCTCTCGAGGTACCGCCTCGTAGTCCCAAGAGTAAATATGCAACAGGTAACCGATGGGATAATGAAATTACAGCAAGCAATCCCACAGTTAAAGATTGATTACAAGATCAAGGTAGCAGGAAATCTAACTAAGCATGTTGCACAAATTGCAAGTAAGAGGTAAGACACGTAGACATGCGATATTAGACTAAACATGATGATCACACATGCTAGAGTAACTCAGTTAAGGAATTAAAAAGGAAACTGCTTAGCAAGAACCGAATTTTTAACATTTAACCCGAGTACGCACTCGTCACCTCGCGTATACGGCCTTCACGTATTGTAAATACCATAACAGTACCAAAATCAAAGGGGATTTTCCCTTTCACAAGGTTAGAGAAATCACTTAACTCAAATCTCTCTCAATCAATTGATAAGAACTTTCACCATATTCCCCCAAATTTCTCAACCGAAATCTTTAATTAAATGAAGAAATTAATAATAGATTAGTGTATACTAATCAAAAATCAGTGTAGAATCCTCACCCAAATGTTTCCTCTGAAAATCTCTGGAAGAATCGCCACAAATCGAGCACTCTAGGTCCAAAAATGGATAATGAAATCAATCCCTCGAAAAATCCCATTTTCTTCCCAGTCAAACAACATCAGGGGGACAAGTAATCACTTCTGCGATGCATCACGGAAAAACCTTCGCAGGTGTGGAAATCACCCAAGTCCAGGCCTTCCGCTTCTGCGAATAAAGCCCCGCATCTGCGGGAACGCGATAGCACCTGCGACTACTGGCGCTTCAACGCTCGATGCCATCGCAGAAGCGAAGGCGCTTCTGCGGAGAATGTCCCGCTTCTGCGACCACTAATGGGCAAGGCCAGCTCCGCATCTACGATTCAAAGCTCGATTATGTAAGCCCGGACCTGCAGCCAACCCTACCGCATGTGTGATGACAACAAAACCAGCCCAACACCAGCAATCCTCTATGTCCAAAAATGATCCGATGACAATCCGAATCACACCCGAGACCCCCGGGAACTCAACCAAATATACCAACCAGTCCTAAAACAGCATACGACTTAGTCAAGCCTTTAAATTACATCAAACAATGCTATATACACGAATTGCATATCAATTCAAGCCTAATGAACTTTAGAACTTCTAACTTCTACATTTGATGCCGAAACCTATCAAATCAAGTTTGGTTGACCTCAAATTTTGCACACTAGTCATAATTGACATTATGGACCTACTCCAAGTTCCGGAATGGAATTCGACCACGAAATCAACAAGTCCACTCCCGGTTAAACTTTCCAAAAATCATCAAATTTTCCAACTTTCGCCAATTAATTCCATAAGAAGCTATTGGAACCATCGAAACTCCATTCTGGAGTCTTCTTCACACAATTTAAGTTACATGCAAATTCCTAGAACTTAAATTTCCAATTTAGGGACTATGCGTCCCCTTTCACTCCGAAACCAAAAATCATACCTCCCGGCAAGTTACGTAACCACAAAATAAAATAGAGGGAGCAATAAATAGGGGATCCGGGCTAATTCTCTCAAAACGACCGGCCGAGTCATTACATCCTCCTCCTCTTAAAACAAACATTCGTCCTCGAACGAGTATAGAGACATACTTGAAGTGGAGAAAAGATGCGGATAACAGCTGCGCATATCATGCTCGGTCTCCCAAGTCGCCTCCTCGACTAGATAACCCCTCCACTAAACCTTCACTGAAGCGATGCTCTTTGACCTCAACCGTCGAACCTGCCTATCCAAAATGGCCACCGGCTCCTCAACATAAGATAGATCCTTGTCCAACTGGACTGAGCTGAAGTCTAGCACATGAGACGGTTCGCCGCGATACTTCCGGAGCATGGAAACATCGAATACTGGATGCACTGCAGAGAGACTAGGTGGTAGTGCGAGTCTATAAGCCACATCTCCAAACCTCTCAAGAATCTCAAAAGGCCCGATATACCTAGGGCTCAACTTGCCCTTCCTCCCGAACCTCATAACACCCTTCATGGGCGAAACCCGGAGCAAGACCCGCTCCCCTACCATGAATGCAACATCGCGAACCTTCCAATCCGCATACTCTTCTGCCTAGATTGGGCTATACGAAGTCGATCCTGAATCAATTTATCATTTTCCAAAGCATCCTGAACCAAATATGTACCCAATAGCCTAGCCTCACCCGGCTCGAACCAACCCACTAGAGACCGACACCGTTTACCATACAAAGCCTCATACGGGGCCATCTGAATGTTCTCTTGATAACTGTTATTGTAGGCAAACTCCGCAAGTGGCAAGAACTGATCCCAAGAACCCCCAAAATCCATCACACATGCACCAAGAATATCCTCCAATATTTGAATAGTGCGCTTGGACTGTCCGTCTGTCTGAGGGTGAAATGCTGTACTCAACTCCACCCGAGTACCTAATGCATGTTGTCTAGCTCTCCAGAACCGTAATGTAAACTGCGTACCCCGATCAATGATGATAGATACCAGCATGCCATGAAGCCTGAATATCTCACGAACGTAAACCTGAGCCAGCTGCTCCGAAAAGTAAGTAGTAACCACAGGAACAAAAGGAGCTGACTTGGTCAATCTATCCACAATCATCCAAACTGCATCGAAAGTCCTCTACGTCTGTGGAAGCCCAACAACGTAATCCATAATGATCCGCTCCACTCCGGAATCTCTAGTTTCTGAAGCAGTCCACCTGGCCGTTGATGCTCATACTTCACCTGCTGACAATTTGAGCACTGAGCTACATACTCCACTATGTCTTTCTTCATCCGCCTCTACCAATAGTGCTTCCTTAAGTCCTGATACATCTTCGCGGTACCTAGATGAATGGAGTACTGCAAACTGTGACCCTCCTGGAGAATAAACTCACGCAAACCATTTACATTGGGCACACATAGCATGCCCTGCATCCATAATATATCGTCATCTTCAATAGTGACCTCATTGGCATCCCTGTGCTGAACTGTGTCCTTAAGGACAAGAAGATGAGGGTCATCATACTGACACTCTCTGATACGATCATAAAGAGAAGACTGCAAAACCACATAAGCCAAAACCCTGCTTGGCTCGAAAACATCCAATCTGACAAACTAGTTGGCCAAGGCTTGAACATCCAGGGCTAAAAGCCTCTTTACTACTGGTAGATATGCTAAGCTGCCTAAACTCTCCACCTTGCGACTCAAGGCATCGGCCACCACATTGGCCTTCCCGGGATGATAGAGAATGGTGATGTCATAATCCTTAAGCATCTCCAACCATCTCCACTGCCGCAAGTTAAGATCCTTTTATTATACAGATGCTGTAGACTCTGGTGATCGGTGTAGACCTCACAAAGGAGACCATACAAATAGTGTCGCGAGATCTTCAAGGCATGAACAATAGCTGCTAACTCGAGGTCGTTGACATGATAGTTCTTCTCATACACCATCAGCTGTCTAGATGTGCAGGCAATCACCCTACTGTCCTGCAGCAACACCGCGCTGAGACCAGTGCACGACGCATCAAAATACACCATATAGGACCCCAAACCAATAGGAACCACCAACACTAGGGCCGTAGTCAAAGCAGTCATGAGCTTTTGAAAGCTCTCCTTACACTTCTCGGTCCACCTGGACGGAGCACTCTTTTGGTCAATCTGGTCATAGGTGCTGCAATAAATGAGAAACCCTCTACAAGTAGACGGTAATACCCCGCTAATCCAAGAAAGCTCCGCATCTCCGTAGTTGAGGACGGCCTGGGCTAACTCTGCACTACTTCAATCTTCTTCGGATCTACATTGAGCCCTTCACTCGATACTACATGACCCAAAAGTATCACTAACTCTAGCCAGAATTGACACTTCAAAAGTTTTGCATACAACTTCTTCTCTCTCAAGGTCTGAAGCACAGTCCTCAGGTGCTGTTTATGATCCTCCCGGCTCCGGGAGTACACCAGAAAGTCGTCAATAAACACAACGATGAACGAGTCAAGATAGGGTTGAAATACTTTTCATCAAGTGCATGAATGTTGCTGGTGCGTTGGTCAGCCCAAAAGACATCAAAAGGAACTCGTAAGGACAATACCGAGTCCTGAAAGCAGTGTATGAAATATCTATCTCCCGAATCTTCAATTGATGATAGCCTGAAAACAAGTCGATCATAGAGAACACTCTGGTACCTTGAAGCTGATCAAATAGGTCATCAATGCGTGGCAATGGATACCTGTTCTTCACTGTAACCTTATTTAACTGGCGATAATCAATACATATTCGCATAGAACCATCCTTCTTCTTTACAAACAAGACAGGAGCACCCCAATAGGGTAGAATAGAAATGGGCTTTGTGCCTAGTAATTAATCAATACTAAAGTCGATATCTCTGTCGGATGGCATGCCCGGAAGATCCGACGAAAATACGTCTGGGTAATCCCTCACTACCGGAACTGACTCAACGGCAGAAGTGTCAGCACGAACATCCCTTACATATGCCAGATATGGATCATACCTTTTCTCAAACATCTGTTAAGCCACTAGAAATGAGACAACTCTGCTAGGGACATGATCTAAGGTACCTCTCCACTCTAGCTGCGGTAGACCTGGCATAGCCAATGTCACCATCTTGGCGTGACAATCAAGGATAGCGTGATAGGGCGATAACTAGTTCATGCCTAAAATAACATCAAAATCCACCATACTGAGTAATAATAAATTGGCTCTAGTCTCAAAACCACTGAGAACAACCAAACACGACTGATACACACGGTCAACAACAATTGAATCACACACGGGAGTAGACACATAGACAGGAGAACTCAAAGAATCACGGGATACCCAAAAATATGGAGCAAAACAAGATGACACATAGGAATAAGTGGAGACTGGATCAAATAAGACTGATGTATCTCTATGACAGACCAAAACAATACCTATGATGACAGAATCGGATGCAACTGTCTCTATCCTAGTAGGAAGGGCATAATATCTGGCCTAGCCTCCCCCTCTAGGGTGACCTCTACCTGTCTGACCTCCACCTCGAGCTAGCTGTGCAGGTGGAGTGGTAGCTGGTGCTATAACCATAGCCTGAGGACCCAGTGGAGCACGCGGTGCCTGAGTGGTTGGCGGAGGTGCAGCCTTCCTGAGTCTGGGGAAATCCCTCACCACATGACGAGTGTCCCCACACTAAAAATAAGCTCTCGGAAGACGTGGCTGTTGTGGCTGGCTCGAGCCTAATCGGCTGAATTGACCGCTGAAAGCACCCCATGCAAGAGGTGCACGAGACAACGGCGGTGCATAATAAGGAGCCTGGGGCCTAGGAGTGCCTGGAGCACCGCTGGCGGCTGAAAGTGCTGAATGAATAGGGCAACCCACATAGCCCCTATCCTGACGAGCTACAGTTGGGGTACGAGTACCACTATATGTGCTAGAATCTCGAGACCTCTTGGCCTCCCTCTCCTCTCTCTCCCGAGTCAACATACCCTCCAATCTCCTAACAATCTCCACTACCTGCTGGTATGCGATGTCCATCTCGAACTTTCGGGCCATGCTAAATTTGATACTAGGGTTGAGCCCTTAATAAATCGACGAACCCGCTCTCGAACAGTAGCAACCAAGGCTGGTGCATGCCTAGCCAAATCATTAAACCGGACTGCATGCTCTAACATGGTTATAGAACCCTGGCGCAACTGCTCAAACTCTATGCGCCATGCATCTCAGAGACTCTGGGGGACATACTCTCTCAAGAACATATTTGAGAACTGAGTCCAAGTGAGTGAAGCTGCCTCGGACAGACTACCCATCTCGTATGTTCGCCACTACTGATAGGGCGCTCCTCTAAAATAGAACGTAGTGGAAGATACCCCACTAGATTCTGCAACACCCATAGAACGGAGGATACGGTGGCACTCCTCAAGAAAACCCTAGGAATCCTCTGACACCAAGCCACTGAAAGTAGGAGGGTGGTACTTCTTGTGCCTCTCGAGCCTGAGCTACTCCCCCTCAGAAACTGTTGCCCTAACGTCGGGCTGAACTGGAGCTACCGGCTGCATCGGTACAACCTCAAGAACCTGGTCCACCTGGACCCGCTGCTCTGGGGCACGGGCGGTGGGAGTCTGTGGTCCTCCCCAGCCTGAGATGTGGCAGGAGCAAGTGGCATCAACTCTGCCCGAGCCAACGTGCTGAATATGATTAGAAATTGGGCGTGAGTCTCCTGGAGGACTGGTGCAGTACCAGGCGTCTCAGGTGCCTGCCCTTCAAATGAAGCTATTGGTGGCTCCTCTATAACAGCTCGTGTGAGTTCTCTGGCTGCACCACGTGGACGTTCTCTACCTCTTCCCCAGCCCCAGCCTCTCGCGGCTCTAGTTAGGAGTGCCGGCTTTTGGTCATCTGATCCAGCTGTATGTGTCCTCTCCATCTGTGAGAGAATAGCAAGATAGAAATTTAGTGTCCGAAGTAAAAAAATCTCACACGATAAGGAATCAAAGAAGCAAAGCTTCCTAACAGTTTCATAGCCTCCCGAAGATAAGTACAGACGTCTCCGTACCGATCCGCGAGGCTATTCTAAATCGACTTGTGACTCATAACACCTATGAACCTAGAGCTCTGATACCAACTTATCACGACCCCAATTTCCCTCCATGGGATATCGTGACGACACCTAGTCTCTAAGACTAGGTAAGGCTAAACAATACGCGGAAACATTAAATAAGAGATTAAAACTTGAACATCCCAACAATTTCATAAAAGGAATCTACCAAAATTCAATACATAAAATCCCAAAACCTGGTGAGATATAAGTCACGAGCTTTAAGTATAGTACTGAATCATCCTATACATCGTTGTCTATCAAAATATAAGGAAATAAGAGAAGAACAAAATAGAAGGGAACTCCGAGGCCTGCGGTTGCGGGCAGGTGTACCTTGAAGCCTCCAAGCAGCAACACAACGCACTAATATCGGGGCTGGTAAGATGCACCTAAATTTGCACAAAGTCATGTGCAGAAGCGTAGTACGAGTACACCACAATCGTACCCAGTAATTGCCAAGCCTAACCTCAGTAGAGTATTGACGAGGTCAGGTCAGGGCCCTGTTGTAAATAATAGGAAAACAAGGCAAAAGATATAATAATATAATGAAATGACGGGTAAGTGAACAATTAGAAATTACAGAAAAATAACAACACAGCAAATAGAGGCAAAAAATAGTGGCGCTCTCAAGGTACCACCTCGTAGTCCCAAAAGTAAATACATAATAAAGGTGCTCCCAAGGTACCGCCTCGTAGTCCCAAAAGTAAATATGCAACTGGAACGCTCCTGAGGTACCGCCTCGTAGTCCTAAAAGTAAATACACAACAAGGGCGCTCCCAAGGTACCGCCTCGTAGTCCCAAAAGTAAATATGCAACAGGTAACCAATGGAATAATAAAATTACAACAAGGAATCCGACAGTTAAAGACTGAATACAAGATCAAGGAAGCAGGAAATGCAACTAAGCATGTTGCACCAATTGCAAGTAAGAGGTACGACACGTAGACATGCGACATTAGGTTAAACATGATGAATACACATGCTAGAGTAACTTAGTTAAGGAATTAAAAAGGAAACTACTTAGCAAGAACTGAATTTCTAACATTTAACCGGAGTACGCACTCGTCACCTCGTGTACACGGCCTTCACGTATTGCAAATACCATAACAGTACCAAAACCTAAGGGAGTTTCCCCCACACAAGGTCAGACAAGTCACTTACCTCAAATCTCGCTCAATCAATCAATAAGAATTCCTTTCCCTCGATTTTCTAACTCCGATCGGCTCAAATCTAGCCAAAATAATTACATACTAAAAATATAACTATAAGAAACTAATTTAAATAATAAATCTATGACTTTATCAAAGAATTGAAAAATCGCCCCAAAAAGTCGACTCGGGCCCACGTCTCGGAACCCGATGAAATTTATAAAATCCGAATACCCATTCAATAATGAGTCCAACCATATAAGAATTACTCAAATCCGACCTTATTTGGCCTTTCAAAACCCAAAACTTTGGTCTAAGAACTTTTACCATATTCTTCCAAATTTCTCAACCCGAATCCTTAATTAAATGAAGAAATTAACGATAGATTAGTGGATGATAATAAAAAAATGAGTATAGAATCCTCACCCAAATGTTTCCTCTGAAAATCTCTCGAAGAATCACCACAAACCGAGCTCCGTAGGTCCAAAAATGGATAATGAAATCAAACCCTCGAAAAATCTCTTCTTTTGCCTAGTCAAACCGTATCAGCGGACAAGTAATCGCTTCTGTGACGTTGCACGAAAAAACCTTCACAGGTGCAGAAATCACCCAAGTGCAGGCCTTCCGCTTCTACGAATAAAACCCCGCATCTGTGGGACTGCTTTTGTGGGAACGCGACCGCACCTACGACCACTAGCGCTTCTGCGCTCTATGCCATCGCATAAGCGAAGGCGCTTCTGCGAAGAATGTCCCACTTTTGCGACCACTACTTGGCAAGGTTAGCTTCACATCTGCGACTCAAAGCTCGCTTATGTGAGCCCCCACCTGTGGCCAACCCTACCGCAGGCGCGATGACAACAGAACCAGCCAAGCACTAGCAATCCTCTAAGTCCAAAAATTATCCGATGATAATCCGAATCACACCCGAGGCCCCCGGGACCTCAACCAAATATACCAACCAGTCCTAAAACAACATATGAACTTAGTCGAGCCTTGAAATAACATCAAAAAATGTTATAAACACGAATTGCACATCGATTCAAGTCTAATAAACTTTAGAACTTCTAACTTCAACATCTGATGTCGAAACCTATCAAATCAAGTTTGGTTGACCTCAAATTTTGCACACAACTCAAAATTAACATTACGGACCTACTCCAACTTCCGGAATAGGAATTCGATCCCGATATCAACATCAAAGTCAACATCCGGACATGCTCCTAAGACCAAAATTACCCTACGGAGCTGTTGGAATCATCGAAACTCCATTCTGGAGTCGTCTTCACACAATTCAAGTTACGGTCAAATTCCTAGAATTTAAACTTCCAATTTAGGGACTATGTGTCTCATTTCACTCCGAAACCAAAAACTAAACCTCCCGGCAAGTTTCGTAAACACAAAATGAAATAGAGGGAGCAATAAATAGGGGATCCGAGCTAATTCTCTCAAAACGATCGTCCCACGTCTCGGAACCTAACTAAAATTATAAATCCGAACACCCATTCGATAACGAGTTCAAACACACAAGAATTACTCAAATCCGACCTAATTTGTACTTTCAAAACCCATAAATTCCGTCTAAGAACTTTCACCATTTTTTCCTAAATTTCTTAACCCATATCCTTAATTAAATTAAGAAATTAATGATAGATTAGTGGATACTAATAAAAAATGAGTATAGAATCCTTACCCAAATGTTTCTCTAAAAATCTCTTGAAGAATCACCATAAACCGAGCTCTCTAGGTTTAAAAATGGATAATGAAACCAAACACTCAAAATATTCCCTTTTCTGCCCAGTCAAACCGCATATGCTGACAAGTAATTGCTTCTGTGATGCCGCACCTGCGGAAAAACCAATGCAGGTGTAGAAATCGCCCAAGTCCAGGCCTTCTTTGCACACAAGTCATAATTGATATTACGGATCTACTCCAACTTCCGGAATCGGAATTCGACCCCGATATCAACAAGTCCACTCCCGGTCAAACTTTCTGAAAATCATCTAATTTTTCAAGTTTCGCCAATTAATGTCGAAATGACCTACGGACCTCCAAAATAACATCTAGACTCGCTTCTAAGATCAAAATCATCCTACGGATCTATTGGAACAATCGAAACTCCATTCCAGAGTCGTCTTCACACAATTCAAGTTACAGTCAAATTCCTAGAACTTAAACTTCCAATTTAGGGACTATGTGTCTCATTTCACTCTGAAATCAAAAACCAAACCTCCCGACAAGTTACGTAACCACAAAATGAAATAGAGGGAGCAATAAATAGGGGATCGGGGCTAATTCTCACAAAACGACCGGCCGGGTCGTTACATTATTGTCACACCCCGACTTTAGGGAGTGCAACCGACGCTCAACCGAGATAACCTGGGCGAGCAAGCCTGCTGGATTTTGTTCTACCTTGATCACCCATAAATAAAGAGAATATAAAATTCATTAATTAATACCACGAGGTTCATGGACAACACTAGTTCCATCACTATTAGATACTTCATTATTAAGTCTCAATAACAATACATTTCACAACCATAGTTTTTACAGTGGAAGCATGAGATACAATTACGATATCTTTAATTTAACTTTCCTACACTAATACACGACTCACACTATGTCTAGGAGCTTCTAATAGATATAAAAGAGTACAATGTTAGTGCCGGCAACAAGGCTCTGACTATACCTCAAATCATAATACACATGGAACATGCACAACCCCGGAAAGAAGTGGGGCTCACCAAGTCAGCTGAGAGAAGAGTGTACCCCTATCACTGGTCAATGTTTTCCGCTATGGAACCACCTGCATCCATTAAAGACGCAGCGACCCCGACAAAAGGAACGTTAGTACATGTCAAAGAGTACTAGTGTGAAAACCAAACACCTATTCAAGGACTTGGAAATACAAGATGAATTATGATGAATTTTAATAACAATAAAAGGCTTAATTAGCCGTTAAAGCCACAACAAATTTATTAAGAGCTTTCAATAACATTTACAAATTTCAATTGGGGGATCCTCTACAACTATCTTTAAACAGAGCGGCCCCGTCGCCTCACCCCAATGTATACGTGTGGAGGTGCAATCACAATACCAGGAACTCTACACAAAGCGGGCCCCGCCGCCTCACCCCAATGTATACGAGTGGAGGTGTACTCACAATACCATACATTACACAAAGTGGCCCCAATGCCTCACCCCAATATATGCGGGTGGAGGTGTACTCACCATATCACAACACTACACAGTGGCTGCTTTATCCCAATATATGCGGGTGGAGGTGTACTCACCATATCACAACACTACACAAAGAGTCCCCGCCATCTCACCCCAATATATGCGGGTGGAGATGTACTCACAATACCACAATTTAGGGTCCCAAAACAATAATAGTTTGTACAAAAGAGTTCCCTTTCAAATCAACCATTTGGCACCTTTTGGCCTTAGCAATGTAAGTTCATAAGGTTTCGTCATATGAGAAATAAGTTCTTAATCACATTGATTTCATACAAGACCTTCATCCCACAAAGGGATAACATAATTAAGTCATAATAGATAATCTTTAAAACATGAGGGTTCAAACACGTTATGCAATTTGAGAATCAATTTACTAGCTTGAACATCCCACATCAATAGCTTTTCAAGTTCGACTACACATGATAGAACTTTACAAGTGTTTGGGAATTCCGATACTAGAAGAAAAGTTTAGCCTTCATACCTCGAAAGAGCTTCCCTTAATTCACTACACAGTTTCAAAAATCCTAGAAACTTTGATCTATTTAGAGACATAGCAAAATTGAACACTATTAGGAAATATTCATGGTATCAGCTCATTGGAGCATTTTACCAAACACTAGGCGTGCATTAAGGTTTTAAGGTCCTCCTACGGTGGATTCTTTCACCCCCACTACCCAAAGTTCCCACAAAAGATCTCAACAATCTTCCCACTACCCTAGATAGTACATGCATGTAAAATAAATAACTCGCACACCCAAGAATTGCTTTACTTATTACCCATTTTTAGTTAAATTTCGAAATTAAGGGTTAGGGTGTAGAATCTTACCTTTATGTTTAAGCCCTTGTGAATTACCTTAGAGAAATCTTCAGGGTTTGAGCAAAGATTGATGATCAAATGACTTAGAACTCCTCATCTCTCTAAACCACCTTCCTCTCTCTCTAAAATGTAAGTTTGAACCTTCTAAAATGACCCTTGATAGTGTTTTATAAGAATGAGGTTAGGTTTATAAAACCATAAAAATGAAGCTCCGAAAAATCTTCTCCGGTCGCATATGCGACCATATAATGCTTCTGCAGTCCGCAAAATAGGCGGGGAAATGGCCCTCCGAAACTGGACATTTCTGCCCCACTCTGCGGCCATTCTGTGGTCCGCAGACCTGTTCTGCGGTCGCATAATGCGCCGTAGAACCTCCCTCCCAAAAGTTTTCATGCTGGTTCCTCGGTCATGTGTGGCCTGCGAAACAGTTTTGCGATCGCATAATGGACCGCACAATACCATCCAAACTTGCCCAGTTTTCTACTTCACTCTGAGGCCATTCTGCGGCTGCATAGTGGGCCGCATAAATGTCTCTTTCTGCTAAAAATTTTTCTTTAATCCCCAGCGCATTGTTCAACCCTAAAAGTCAGTACTTGTCAACACCAGAGCCTACTTCGGCATCACGAAACCCTAGATTTTGGTAAAATTTTACGGGACCTTACAACTATAGGAGAAATTGGGTCGTGACAGTTATCTTAAATTTCGTTACGTTATACATATACTAGCAGTCGTACCTGTGTGATACGCGGTCAATATTAAATAATATTAATTAAATTAACTTGTGATCAGGCTTGTCTGAACATATTAGATCGTATTGCTTTAATAAATTAAAATTGTCATCTTATTTGTCAATACAATATACCCAATAATAAAATCTCAATTAAGCTAAAGGGACTTCTATAGTCATTGAAGAAATTTTTTGTTCTATACTTTTCTTTATTATATTATCCAATATTTAGTAATTTTACATTGTTAATAAAAATGTTATTAGTATGTTACTTTGTTTAATATTTTTGTCTGGTCGCTTTCTTTTTGTAATATATGAGAATATATATATATATATATATATATATATATATATATATATATATATATATATATATATATATATATATATATATATATATATA
>MCJB01052719.1:0-46861 GCA_002018475.1 Nicotiana obtusifolia | reverse complement strand
TATATATATATATATATATATATATATATATATATATATATATATATATATATATATATATATATATATATATATATATATATATATTAATCTTGAAATATTTTTTATTTTAAATTTTATTCTGTTGTTCTCAATAATATTATCTGAATTTTAATGAACAAAATCTCTATTAAATTAAAGAGACTTATATAGTCATCGAATAACTTTTTTGTTATGTTTTTATTTATTATATTATCTAATATTTAGTATAATTACATTGTTAATAAATTATTTTATTAGCATATTCTTTTGTTTAATATTTTTGTCTACTATTTTCTTTTTGTAATATAATAGAAGATATATAAAAATTAATTTTTTGGTAACTATCAACTTTCATTAATTACCAAGTAGAATATTTACATATCCAGCTAGACTTTGTACTTAGTCTACTGTTCATATGACAAACACATCCACGGTAATAGAAACTATCCTATACACCTTAACAAGGAAATCTGAAATTCTGTAGAGTCATTTTAAGATTGTCAGCAACACGAACATGACAGGTATAGGCTATTTCTCTAGCTACAGCATCACTTGTTCTCACTTTCTGCATAAAAACTCTGTTGTTTCGTTCAATCCATATTGCATATATGAACTCCGTATATACCAGCTTTAGTATTTGTGCTTGATTTGTCTTTCCTCTTGTTCTCTGTTCTATCCAGCTTTGTATTTGCCTCCATGACATCATTGATGGCCAATCAGTTTGTATCCATGCCATTAATTTGCTCCACACTCGTCTGCTTACTTCACATTTAGCAAATAGATGATCTTTGCTTTCCTCTGCTAGTTTGCACGTTTGACAGCTTGTATCTATCTGCATACCCCAACTTTTTAGTCTTATAGATGTGAGTAATCTGTCTTGAAATTGACGCCATGTTATGAAGACTGCCTTTGGTCTTCCTGCATTCCCACACATTAGGTTCTTCCAGGTGACTTTTAGTAGATCTCCTATCATTTCAGGTAGATGGCCCTAATAATGCTCCTGCTCCTTGGTGACTTATGTTCCACATTACTCAATTCCTCTCTTGCCTTGAATATTTTCCTTACCATCCAACTTGCTTGTGGGGTATGAGCATAATTGTTAACTGCATCCCTTTTATATAGTACTCAGGTATCCATTTGATCCAAAGAGTATCTTTCTTACTATGTAATTTCCAGCAAGTTTTAGCTATAGCTGCTTTGTTCCAGATCTTCAAATTTGTGAGGTTAAGACCTCCAGCTGACTTTGGCACACACATTTCTCCAAGAAACTAATGTTTTTCCAGTTATTTCATTTGCTCCAAACCAAATATAGCTTCTGCAATAAGCTTCTATGGCCTTCATCACTTTGGCAGGTATTATGAACAGCTGAGCCAGTAAGATTGAACTCCAAACATAACCGACTTCACCAACTGGACTTGACCAGCATATGACAACTTCTTTGTTACCCATGAAGCCATCCTTGCAGTGATCTTGGATATTATAGTTGCCATTCTACCATCTTCAGCTTTCTTGTAGCCAGTGGGATCCCTAAATACCTAAAAGGTAATTCCCCTTGCCCATATCCCAGTAGTTGCTGAATATCATGTTTGAGAGGATCAGGTACTCCACTAAAATAGATAGCACTCTTTGACATGTTAGCTTGTAAACCTGAAGCATCAGTGAAGTTACCAAACTTACTGTGCAGTAGACCTACAGAAGTTAGATCTCCTTTGGCAAACATTAGTAGGCATCCGCAAAACTCAAGTGAGTGATATTCATTTTTGAACACTTAGGATGATATTTGAATTGCTTCTCATCCCTCAATTCACTAAGACTTCTACTTAAGTACTCCATGACTATGGAAAATAAGAAGGGTGACATTGGGTCCCCTTGCCTGAGCCCTCTTGCAGCATCAAATTGTTTGGTTGGTTCTCCATTGATTACTATGGAATAATTAACAGTTGACACATATTCCATCACCTATCTAACAAACTTTGGAGGAAAGTGCAGCTCTTCCAGCATCTGTTTCAGGAACCTCCAATCTACTGTATCATAGGCTTTTTGAATATCTACCTTGATCATTCATCTTGATGAGACGTATTTCCTTGTGTATGCCTTTACCAATTCATGTGCCAAGATCACATTGTCTGCAAATTTTCTCCCAGGAAAGAATCCAGCTTGTGTTTCTGTGATGATGCTAGCAATAACCTTTTACATTCTTCCTGCCATGACTTTAGTAATGATTTTATAGAGAACAGTACAGCAGGCAATTGGCCTATACTCTTTGATTGTAGCAAGATTAGCTACTTTTGGAATCAAAGTTACCGCAGTACAATTGATGCCTCTGAACATAGCACCTGTTATAAAGAACTCCTTTACTGTTTCTGTAACTTCATTCTTGATAATTGGCCATAATTTTATATAGAATACTGCATTTTATCCATTCACCCCTGGTGCTTTGTCATCTCCTATAGAGCATATTCCATCATAGATTTCTTGTTCTGTTACTGTTTCACGCAGCTGAAGTTGCTGATCATGGTTCAACTTTTTTCCTCTTATCATGGTCTTCTTATTTACTACTGCCACACAGGGAATTGTTGTGCCCATGAGTGACTTGTAAAACTGAGTAATCTCTTCCCTTATAACTACTGAGTCAGTCAGTTTCCTTCCATATAAAGAATCAATCTCTGTGATTTGTTTCCTCTGTTTCCTATCCTTCATGATTGCTGAGAAGTAGCTAGTGTTAGAGTCTCCAAGTTTTATCCACATCGCCCTCGCCTTCTGTTACATAATACTTTCTTCAATCAAGGACCACTTTTCAAGCTGACATTTATATTCTTCTCTTCTGATGCAAGTGCATCTGCGTAATGTGCACTTATCTTGGTCTGAACCTCTTTCAGGTCTTCCCTGGCTTGTTTAATCTTCATAGCAATACCCTTAAGCTCAGTTTCATTTAGAATCTTCAATTTTCCTCGTAGGTCTTTCTACTTCAGCCAAATATTTCTCATTGTATCTACATGTACGTTCTATGTCCAGCAATCCTCCACTATCTTGGGAAAGTTCTCATGTGTTGACCAAACATTAAAGAATTTGAATGGTGGCTTGATCTTTGGCTCCCTCGGGTTAGTATTTATCATCATAGGGCTATAATTTGAGATGTGAGGTAGTTTGTACTCAGTAGTGAGATGTCCAAACTGTATCATCCAATCTGCATTGCCCATTTCTCTGTTAATTCTACTCCAAATTCTGTCTCCACCTTGCTGTTTATTTGTCCAGGTGTAGTAATCTCCCTTACATGGTAGCTCATTCAGCATCAGGTTTTGAACACATTCAGCAAAGTCCTTTATCTACATGATAGTTACTGCATTACCATATAGTCTGTCCTATGGGCACAATATGGAATTGAAATCACCCTAGATAATCCAGGGTTTAGATACCTTCTGTGAGATTCCTGCAAGCTGTTGCCATAACTCCTTTCTCTTTTCTAGTGTGTTATATCCATACACCACTGTCATATCATAATCAATGACTTGGTTCCTGCTAACCACATTACAGTGTAATAATTGTATTCTTGTTGTATACTCTTGATCTGATATACAACACTATCCCAAAGTATCCAGACTCTTCCATTAACTGCACTTGCATAATTAGCTTCAAACTCCCATCAAAGAGATATTTTTCTACTATTTTTGCCTGCATTATGCTCCTTGACTCTTGTTTCCACTAATCCAACTAACTTTACTTTATTCTCTTTAAGGTATGTAGCAATTTCTTTTTGTTTATACCTTTTATTTAGCCCCCTCACATTCCATGCTAGCCAAGATATTATTGATGGCATATGAATCCCCATCCTAAATCAAAAAGGAGTAAGGCTGCCATCACAACATCATCTTATTGCAATATTTCAAACTCATTTCTCACAGGTATAGCAACTTCCACTATTTGATTCATAGGTCTGCCATTTATTTCTTTAGCTGCCTTTCCATTCAATAACTACTTCTCTTTGGCTTGTGGATCTATCTCTTCATTTACCATTATTTCTGTTGATTGTTGTACTTGTTTGGCTGCCCCTGCATAGGTAGTACCCTGTTGATCACCAGTAAAGGTAACTGGCATACGAGTGTCTACCTTTGGTACCCAAGTTGGAACCGGTTTTTGAGGTCTCTTCCTCCTCTCTATTGGCCTAGTTTGCTTTGGTTCCTCTTTCTTTGATTTATCCATTCTTTGCATATCACAGTTATGCCTTATCATTAAGCATTGTTCACAGTATTCAGGTTTCCATTCAAACATCACTCCCTGCTGGAATGTTTTTCCTGAAGGATCCATCATTGTTATTTCAAATGGCAAGGACTTGGTGACATTAACTTCTATGAGCATTCAAGCAAATGATATTCTAGTCTGTTTTGCTACGCATTCATTCGCATATTTAGGAACACCAATGGAACTGGCTATCCTACTTAATGAATCCCTGCTCCAACAACTCATGGGTAGATTTGGGAACTTAACCCATAAAGGCAATTCTGTGAGGAACTTTGCATTGAAGTCAAAATCTAGAGTCCATTGCTTTGAAATCATATGTTTGTTGTTAATACTATAAGATCCTGCATACAGAATTTCATTCATGTCTGCTGTGCTTTAAAATTTAACAACATAGTATCCCTTCTCATGATAATAGATTCCAGGTTCCGATACAGTATTACAGTTTTGCCATACATATTTCTTCATGTAAGTATATCCAAGTGTATCTCCTACTACATATACTAGTAATGCCGACTTCCATTTATCAATCTCCTTTTCTGTTTTGTCTTTGTCAAGCTTAACAATTACAGATCCTTCAACCAATTTCGGAGGAATGTAATCAAGAGACATACCATTAGTTGCAACATGATTATGATTGAATAGTCCAATCCAAGTTGGCTCTAGAGCTTGTTGCTTTATTGCTACTTCATCATTCTCCTTTGTTGTATCTTTGAGCTCTGGATCATTAGTGCTTGTACTTCCTTGTGGTGTTTCATTTCCAGTCAATTGCGTCTTTGGTTCTTCGTTGAGGTTTAATTTCTTAACCCCAGGGTTCGATTTCACTGCCGACACCAATGGTTAAGAGCCGGAAAATGAGTCGCTACTAGTGTTGAAATGATTTGTTCTCCTTCATTTTCTAGAGTTTCAGCTATTACCCTAGCACTTACCGAGCTCCCTATTGTACCAATTGATTATTTTTTTGGTCGACCTCGCCCTCTGGCCATGGCTACCATTGTCGACGTATGTAATCTTAACGTGCGCCGAGAGCCCTAAGCTAGAGAGAGAAATTTTTCACATATATATTTTATTACTTTTGAAATATTCTTTTATTTTAAATTTATTATGCTATTCTCAATAATATTATCTGAATTTTAATTTATAAAAATCAATTTTTAATTTTTTATAATTTTAATTTTTTATTTTAAAATAATTTAAAAACTCCAACTTGAAACTACTCTCCAATTTGAATGGACATTTTTTAAATTATTCGTTTTTTATTATAAAATATTTTGTTTATAGATATTTATTAAAATATCAAAAACAATAAATGTAAAATATAAAATATTTATTACTTTATTCAATAAAATTTAGATAATATTATTGAGATATATATTTTTTATTTTTTATTTTATTTAATTATTCTCAATAATATTTTCTGAATAAATAAATTTTTTTTCATAAAAAGAAAAAACAAAAGTTCTTTTAAAAAAACAAAGAAATTTTGATTTTGTAGCTTTTTGAAATTTTAGTTATTATTTTAAAATAATTTAAAAACTCTAACTTGAAACTACTCTCCAATTTGAATAGATATTTTTTTTAATTTTTTTTTTATTAGTAAATATTTTTTTTATTATTTTATAGATATTTAAATTTAGAATCAATAACCAATAATAATTATTAAATAAATAACTAAAAATTAACTGCTTCTGCCATGTGGCTTTCTTCTAGGCTGCCACTTGGCTTAAGCAGAAGGCTTTTCCTTTCCTTTTAATAATATATAGATAGATTGGGTTGATCCTCCTTTTCTTTTTCAGCACGTGAAATATTATTATATCTCTTTTATTTTTTCTTCCTACTAAAACGAATGAAAATCTTTTAAGTTGAAATTACATTATAAAATTTGATATTCTGGAGTATTAACAAGAACATGGACATTTAAAGAGACAGAAACATTAATTTTTCTAGCGGGACATAATTTAGAACGGTTGACGGTAAAATAATTGAGGAAAATAAAGAAATAGAATTGAGATAAGATTATGTTTTTGAGTCGAGAAAGAAAAAGACTGATGAGTTAGGGATCTTCTTTATACTTTTTTTCTTCTTATTTTATTATTTTTCTTCCTCCAAACAAGAAAGTGTTCGTGGAGAAATTTCTTCACAGGAATTTAATCATGTGAATTTTTCTCTTTCAAGAAAGTAAATTTGTTGAAGAAAACAAAAGAAGAAAGGCAGCATCAGTAAAACTTTCACAAAGAGACTGTTATTCACTACATTACTAGAACCAAGAATAGAAAGAAAAAAAAGGCTAAAATTTCACAACAGAATTCAGTCATGAGTTAATACTCATAACTACTATAATTAATTTATTATTTACTCATATGAGAAGTTGAATAATCGTTCAAGAGTTATGTGGCGACCCAAAATCAACTATAGGTCGTGATGGCGCCTAACGCCGCCGTCAGGCAAGAACATAGTGATTAATCAACTTAGTTACTCATTTTATTATTTTTGAAATCATGAATCCCATTGAATAAGTAGTATAAAATCCAGTACTCGTAGAAAACTTGTGATTTTATTTTTCCAATTACCACAAAAGGTATAAATTAAAAGGTGAAATAATAATAACTACGCGAAGTGCAATAATGAACACCCAGTTGGTACCTCCAAAACCCGGTGTTACAAGTGCATGAGCATTTACTTAAAAGTACAATTATAATTCAACATCGGTCTAGAATGTAAATAAAACAGGATAAAATAAGTAGTACGATGGAGACTCTGTGGAATGTGATACATTGCCTGGAATATAGCTCACATAAAGTCTCCTCAACAACTGCGCCTACCCGCCAAGATGATCACCAAATGAACCTGTCAGGTCCTGTACATTTAATGCAGAAGTGCAGCATGAGTACGTAAATCAACGCGTATCCAGTAAGTATTTAGCCTAACCGCGGAGAAGTAGTGACGAGGGGTCGACATCGACACTTACTAGAGGTCCAACAAAGCAATATAATAAAATAATAAGCAGACCATAACTCTGACGGACCTTAATGCGTTCAAACAAGGACGACGACACCACCTCACAAATGAGAATTCCACCTCGCTCAAAAATATCAAATCCCGTTACTCCATTACCCAAAGCCTTAACATCCATAGTCCGATTGCCTTTCCTCCGCAGGATTTAAATACCGAACCTCTAAATTGTGCACTGTAAAATCTTCCTTTCAAGTCATTCACTGCCTCGACACCTGAACAAGCACCTTACCATTACATCAACACTGTGCGATAACAATGTATGAACCTCATAATAATCCATGCATAGCCTCGAAACCATAGGAAATATAGATACGGGGCTGAAACGACAAAATACCCTTGCACAAGGTGACGATAATAGCCCACTCGAATACACAGGGAAAAACATCTTGCACCACATTTGCGGTACCATTTACAACTCCTCGATGCCCAATTTATAACAAGTGCCCCACGTCGCATAAGATTTGAGTGGGAAGGAAATGAAGGCATAAGCTTTAATAGATTTGAATCGCACGATGAGGAATCAAGAAGGGAAGAGCTCCTAACAGCCTTGTGGCCTCCCAAAGATAAGTACAGATGTCTCTGTACCGATGCCCGGGACTCTACTAGACTTGCTCATGACTCGTGAGACCCAAGTGAACCTAACGCTCTGATACCAATCTGTACTGATTCAAAATCCACTATAGGTCATGATGGCGTCTAACACCGCCGTCAGGCAAGCCAATGGTGATTAATCAACTTAGTTACTCATTTTATTATTTTCAAAATCATGAATTCCATTGAATAAGTAGTATAAAATTCGGTACTCGTAGAAAACCCGCGATTATATTTTTCCATTTTATGTATAAGGTATAAATTACAAGGTGAAGTGATAATAATTACGTGAACTACAATAATAAACACCCAGTAGGTACCACCAAACCCCGGTGTCACAAGTACATGAGAATTTACTTAGGAGTACAATAATAATTCAACATCTCTAGAATGTAAATAAGATAGGATAAAATAAATAGTACGATGGAGACTCTATGGAATGTGATGCGCAGCCTGGAATACAACTCACATAAAGTTTCCTCAACAACTGCGCATGCACTCCAAGATGATCACCAAATGAACCTGTCACGTCCTGCACATTTAGTGCAGAAGTGCAGCATGAGTACGTAAATCAATGCGTACCCAGTAAGTATCTAGCACTAACTCCGGAGAAGTAGTAATGAGAGGTCGACATCGACACTTACTAGTGGTCCAATAAATCAATATGGTAAATCATAAACAGATAAAAAGCACAACAGTAGTAGTGAGGTAAATCTGTAACAAACACAATCTCCAGAAATTTCTTTAAACGATATCAATTTCTCATCTCGTACTCTATCTCAACAACTTAGAAAATATCCAGTGCCATTATCAAATAAATAAGAAATACCATATAAAATGCAAGGCATCAGTGGAGTGGAAGGAAAAATCTCGTGAATATTCAAACTGCTATCGATATAACGCACGATTATGCCGAGGTCGTACGGCCAGATCTCAGAAAAATATGATACCGCTGAGGCGATCAGCCCGATCCCATCATACCGTGTACACTTCTGAGGCTCAAGTGGCACGAACCATAGATGCATCTATTATACTGTCGAGGCGAACGGCCCGCTCCCATGAGAGTGTGATACATAATGTTGCCAAGGCATTCGGCCGCTTCACAAGAAAGAAAAGGAATTATCCGATACAAAATATGAACACAAGGTAAGAATAACCTTTACTGTTTCTCAAATAACTTGCCAACAACTCAAGTCCTAAGTCTACCCGAACATAAACATGCTTTAGCTACATACGGACTCTCGTCACCTCGTGCGTACGTAGCACCCACAACTAATAGCACATAACAATTACCTCACCTGGGGGTAGTTTCCCCCTCAAAAAGTTAGACAGGAGACTTATCTCTCTCCGAAGTTCCATAACCGGCTCCCACGCCACTCTAACACGTCAAACCAATGCTCATCGCTCCAAAACTAGTCAAATAATGTGCAAACCAATAAAAATATACTCTAATTCTCATAATAAATCAATTCATATCAATTCCCAACTCTGCTCAAAAGTCAATAAAGTCAACCATGGGGCCCACGTGCCCGATTTCTGAAAATTTTCGAAGATAATCATTACCCATAACACTACGAACTCAAATATATAATTTATTCCTAATTCCGTGTCTAATTTCGTGGTAAAGATTAAAAAATTACTAATTTTTTGGTTTCTTTCAAAATCTCACAATCTCTACTAGTTTCCACGTTTAAATCCTTGTATAATCCATGTATTTAACTTGTAATAGGAGAAAATCACTTACCTCGAGTTGCTCGATGAAAAAATCCTCAAAATGGCTCCCCAAATTCAGCCTTCCAAGTGGAAAATAAGAGAAATGAGAGCTAAGTCTCGATTTAAAGAACCATTTTTCCCAGTGATAATCTCGCATTGTGGCCAAAATGCAGCACCTGGGGCGTCGCTTTTGCGACCACACCTCTGCTTCTGCGGAAAATCACCCAAACACGATGCCTCGCACCGCAGAAACATTCCCCGCTTCTGCGACATCGCAGGTGCGAGCCTCTTCAGCTCCTGCGCCTTCTCCTGCTTCTGCGCTTGCGCATATGCGACCAAAGCTCCGCATATACGACCCTTTCCCTGGCTGGCCTTCTCCGCTTCTGCGATGACCTCCCTCACACCTATGTGCCCGCACCTGCAACCAAACCACCACAAGTGCGATGACACCAGATTTCAGCAGTCTTCAGCATTTCCTCAAATCCATATGTCAATCTGATTTCAATCCGTTTCAAACCCGAGGCCCCCAGGACCCCATCGAAACATACCAACACATCCCAAAACAAGATATGGACCTAGTCGAAGCCTCAAATCACGCCAAACAACATTAAAACTATGAATCGACGATCAAAACATTTCTTTAAATTTTCAAACATTCAAACTTCGCCGAACGCGTCCGAATTATACTTAAACATTCGGGAATGACGTCAAACTTTATGCACAAGACAAAATTCATGATACTATCCTATTCCAAGGCTCGAAACCTTAAACTGACATCGATAACACCAAATTCCACCTCGAACCAAATTTAGAAAATTCTAAAACCTTCAAAATGCCAACTTGCCACAATAAGCGCTGAAATGCTCCCTGGCGACCTGATACTCAATCCGAACATACGCCCAAGTCTGGAATCATCATACGAACCTATTGGAACCTTCAATCCCGATTCTAAAATCGTTTACTCAAAATTTAAATCTTAGTCAACTCTTCCAACTTAAAGCTTCCGAAATGAGAACTTTCCATCTGAATCAACTCCGAACTTCCCAAAATTCAATTTCGACTACCCCTACAAGTCATAATACATGAAGTGAAGCTATCCAAGGCCTCAAACCGCCGAACGATGTGCTAGAGCTCAAAATGACCAGTCAGGTGGTTACATTTTCCCATACTTAAACATACATTCGTCCTCAAACGTGCTAATAACTGTTCTGGAGTTGTCTAAAATCACTGTCTAACACCTCGTGCACCTACCCGTGCCACCACAACCATGTGAGCACATTGGCTCGAACCAGGCTAAAGATCCTCCCTATAACTTTAGCTAACAAGCATTAGAACCAAATTCTAACAACCGGAATTCTCCACGAGACCCGATTCCAACATAAGAACACCGCATCAATCATTACACACTGTACCCAAACATGATCATGCACCTATGCTGAAATCACACCATGTACCACATAAATCATTTGTCCATAATAACATCCTCCAACCGTAGAAGCTGCAAATTCACTAACCTAATGCACGTAGTATACCTCATATGCGCATAAGCTCTTATCCAACCCTCGCAATACTGCAACGATGAAAACGACGCATAGAAGCTCATAGCCACCTGGCAAATCAGTAAATCATCGAATCTCTCCTTTTGAGAAGAACCACTACCTCATTCTGAACTGAATAACGATATTTGCTCTTTAATTACCCTACATAACTCCGATCGCAATAATCCCAGGTCCAATAACCTCGTCTCACCCAGTACAAGCTACTCAGGCAATAAGCCATCTCAAACACTGCCAAAAATCTCATATGACGCCATCAATGCGCCAACAAGCTACAAAATCGAATGTGATACATCAGGGAAAACGAACTCTGGAAAAGAACTATCCAGCCCCCGTAGCGAATAAAACATTCGAACAGATGCTACGAACCTTTCTCAGAGAATAAAAAACAAAATACACAAGAATAGATATAGCGAATTGTACTTAGCATCTCACTATTGCGGCGTGCAACCCGATCCACACATGATAGCGTTGCAGCGTGCAACCCGATCCAAACAACATACCCATGGCGGCGTGCCCGATCCACATAACACTCTGTAAGGAAATACCTACCGATCCAGAATGCTCATACCCACGAATGTCTGAATATCGACCACAAGCACGCCAAGTGCATAATACAATCCCTCAGGAGACGGATAGCGCCACACGCTACAAAAATCAAGCACAACTAAGGTGAAATAAATGACCTGCATCTCGAGAGCCATCTTGCTCATATAACACCACAAGTTACACGGGATCACAACACATGTGCGAATAATCAAGCTGTCTCACAACCCACCTGGCACAATAGAGTATTGCATGGAATAGCTGACGACGGGAATAACATTCACCGCCCGAAGACTTCTCCATAAGAAATTCTATGCCGAATGAATGCATCCAACCTGACATAGAGCACACATTCACATCAGACCCACCAACGGACCTCAACCCAATTCTGATTATACCATATTGGGCCAACAACCTTTCGAGGATCCACAATGGCCCTATTCGTGACACACACAACCAACCTTCCCAATCCGAAACAAACTCCCACAGTTCACAACCCAAGGAATAGAGCGCCTTCTAGGCATAAACTCTCACATTAATGATAGTACCAAGCATACTTGGTTTCAATCCTTAATAATCAAGTGAGTAACATATTACACTTATACAAATTTCCTTGTGGGATACGTTCCCACGACTTTACCAGGTAGCAAAGTCTGCACCTCCACACCAGCAACAGTACTAATTCTGTAAAGCCAACCAAGTGTCCACAAATCAGTACACAAAGCCTCTTACACAGGACACCGTTCTCAGGTGACACTAAAGAAAATACCAGCTTACTCTGAACATCTAAATTCTTTTTTGCTCATCTAAGCTCGTGACATTCTTGTCAACACCAAACGCAACCTTGATCCTCAACTTCCAATTCCCGTGCTTAGCTTTAAACTACAATTACATAAACCTAGAACCCACAAAGATTCCTCCTTCTTAATTACCATAATCTCGCACCTTCAACCTGCCAAGTTTTTTGAAATCTTTTGTTAAATGTTTCATGAACATTCCGAATCATCCTCCACAATCACATATTCGACATCTTATCGGGTAGCAAGTAAATTTCTTCGTAGAAGCTTCATCAACATCACGTAAGCTAACCTGCTCACAAGAGATAACCCACCTGTGGAATTCCATGCCGACATCTGCCAATGATGCTGCACTAGGTACAACTACCACTCATTCAGTAAACCCTCCTGAGCCCTTGCTCATCCACGAGTTGTACAATTCTGTTCCTTCCCCATTGACATCAACTGAAAGTCCAACAATATGTTCCAAACTTGAAGTCACATTGCATCCAAAAATGGTAATCGAGTTTTCACACCCCTCTTCATTCCAAGCAAACTCCTCTTTGCCATACTCAATCTTCCTCAGTGCAGTGGCCTTTATCTCAAATAAAATCCGTAGAGCTAGTCACTTCCCACCACGGTTCCCAAATCACTCTAAACTTTCCTCGAGGCATATGTCTATCCTACCGCAGAATCCATATGCTACTCTTCCACTCTCACTTCGATTAAACCATCTCCTTTAAGCAGCTTCTCGACCTCTGCTTTTCATACTTGACCTGCTTGTAATTCAACCACCGCGAGACACCTTCCACCATCTCCTTCCTCATCGTTCGCTACCCAAGTGTTGCTTCAAATCAAATCTATACCTGTAGCACCTGAACAAATAAATTGCTACCAACTCTAAACATCCTAAAAGATCATCTTTCTCGACCCATCAACATTAGAAACACCAATTCGATTCCAAAACTGCTACACACTACTATCTCTGGAAACCACTTCTCAAGCACCATTTCACAACACCCTGCCCAAAATGCAAATCAAAGAAGACCTTAACACTGGCGGACCTTAATGCGTTTAAACAAGGACGACGACACCACCTCACAAACAATTCCACCTCGCCCGAAAATATCAAGTTCCGTTACTCCATTACCTAAAGCCTGAACACCCCTAGTCCGATTGCCTTTCTCCGCTAGATTTAAATGCCGAACCTCTAAATCGCACTGAGAAATCTTTCTTTCAAGTCATTCACTGCCTGGACATCTAAACAAGCACCCTACCATTACACAAACAATGTGCGATAACAACGTATGAACCTCATATAATCCATGCATATCCTTGAAAGCATAGAAATATGGATACTAGGCTGAAACGACAAACACCCTTGCACAAGGTGACGATAATAGCCCACTCAAATACGCAAGAAAAAATTTCTTGCACCACATTTGCGGTACCATTTACAACTCCTCGATGCCTAATTAATAACAAGTGCCCCATGTCGCATAAGATTTGAGTGGGAAGGAAAGGAAGGCATAAGCTTTAATAGAATCAAATTGCATGATGAGGAATCAAGAAGGGAAGAGCTCCTAACAGCCTTGTAGACTCCCGAAGATAAGTACCGACGTCTCCGTACCGATCCACATGACTCTACTAAACTTGCTCATGACTCGTGAGACCTAAGTGAACCTAATGCTCTGATACCAAGCGGTACCAACCCAAATCTACTATAGGTCATGATGACGCCTAACGTCGCTGTCAGGTAAGCCAACGGTGATTAATCAACTTAGTTACTCATTTTATTATTTTTGAAATTATGAATCCCATAGAATAAGTAGTATAAAATTCAGTACTCGTAGAAAACCCGTGACTATGTTTTTCCAATTTATGCATAAGGTATAAATTACAAGGTGAAATAATAATTACGTGAACTACAATAATAAATATGCATTAGGTATCCCCAAATCCCAGTGTCACAAGTGCATGAGCATTTACTAAGGAGTACAATAATAATTTAATATCTGTCTAGAATGTAAATAAGACAGGTTAAAATAAATAATACAATGGAGACTCTGTGGATTGTGATGCGTAGCCTGCAATACAGCTCACATAAAGTCTCATCAACAACTATGCATGCGCGCCAAGCTGATCGCCAAATGTACCTGTTTGATCATGCACATTGCAGAAGTGTAGCATGAGTACGTAAATCAACGCGTATCCAGGAAATATCTAGCCTACCCCCGGAGAAGTAGCGACGAGGGGTCGACATTGACACTTACTAGTGGTCCAATAAATCAATATGGTAAATCATAAACAGATAACAATCACAACAGTAGTAGTGAGGTAAATTTGTAATTAACATAATCTCCAAAAATTTCTTTAGATGATATCATTTTCTCATCTCGTATTCTATCTCAACAGCTCAGAAAATATCTAGTGCCAATATCAAATAAATAAGAAATACCATATAAAATGCAAGGTATCAGTGGAAGGAAAAATCTCGTGAATATTCAGACTGCTAGCAATATAACACGCGATTATGCTGAGATGTGTCACATTACCAATGTAATGACCAACTTAAAATTAATGGTATCGAATTTTGGATCCGGCACCAATTGTACGCTATATCTACAGTATGCATATATGTGTATAGTTTCATGTTGATAGATCAAATAATATGCATTTGCTGGTAATGGTGGATCTAGAATTTGATCTTTATAAGTTATGAATTATCCTGATGATTCAACTGAAAATAAAGTTGGTCACTTTATCCATTCATCCATGAAGGATGCATTCGCTAAGGTTAATATTTTTGGATTTCATTTATATCCACTAACGATGTAAAGCATTTTTAAACTATCAGTATATTTTTATATGTTATAGGAGGTGCGTTACTAATTCCATATGTTATATAGAGTTGACTTTTACGTGACCTAATTAGCTTGTGTAGAAGTTAAACGTTATACTCCTTCCATTTTAATTTATTTGATATAGTTTGATTAGGCACAAAATTAAAAAAAAAAAAAGAGTTTTGAAAGATTTGTGGGGCCATAATTGTATGAGTATAAGAGTTTCTCATTAAGGATTAAATGAAAGTTTAAATTATTTTTATATATAAAATTTTTTATTCTTTTTGAAACAGATTAATAAGAAAAGTGTATCATATAAATTGAAATGGAGAAAATAGTATTTTTGCCCTTTCTTTAGCCCTTTCATTAGCCCTTTCAGTTTTCTCTAATATAACATTACTTTTCCTTATTCATGTGCAAATAGATATTGGAAGAAATAAGCATAGATAGTGCACAGATTTCATTTCAAACCAAAATAAAGTTACATTCCTACATTTCTCCTCTAACAAGATGTAATGGCTATATGCAGTGTAGAAACAGATGATCAAAAGCAGCATTTAAATGATGAAGGCAATCATCTCCGCCTTTCACAAGTCGCGACACTCAACGCCTATATATCGGGCTTAACACTTTACATTACTTTCTTCTGCAACTCCATTCCCTTGACAAAACACTATCACTCTCCTCAAAAATTGTCCCTTCTCCAGGAAGTCGTCACAGCAAGAATAGACAAACTGGAAGCTATTCCTGCTTTGATTACACGTGTTCTAACAGTCCAGCCATTAGTAATATTATTCGTTTTTGGCTAAGGCTCACACGACTTTTTATTTAAAACGCATCACTAGGATCTAATACTTGTTTACTTATATACTCAACATCTCTCCCATATTTTGTCGATGTAGGATTCGCCTGATGTATCTGAAGGATTGCATATTGATGTTCCTAATATGCAGCAGAAAACAATAACAATCATAGGCAGAACTTTTCGTGTTTAAAATTTATTTAAATGCCAAAGATCGGATCTAAGACGTACATGATGAATAGAGTCTTTGTTTCACAAATTTCTTCGATAGTGTGAAGACTCTATGCGTATCCACACCGAGACTAATCCTTGCTATCAACTCTTTGATCAATGAAACCCGCGAACAAGTTGAATGAAAATATTTGTTGAAATTTTTCTCAAAAATCTCAACTCAAAAGTAGAAGAACAAGAAACACTTTTCTTGTAGTTGTATTTTTTCTTGACTTTGTATTGCACTCTCACTTTTACAAAGTAATTTTCTTCGCAAGATTTAATACGAAAATTTTTTCTCTATCACCCGTTATATAGCATCACTTATAACTCCTTTTTATTTTTATTTTTTTAAGATAGTGATTTATTTAGTGTAAGAGTTTGTATTTTACGAAGAAAAATCGAAATTCTCATTCACATGGGTAACGTGACTGCCGAGAACTTTATACACTTGTCATATCCAATTCTAAAATGGATTCTATTTTATAAACTTTTTATATTAATAATTTTGTTATTGAAAATTGAAAATCCTATAAGTAGGCAGGTTGTGGTGTGGTTTAACAATTCAATTCTAAATTGGATTTCACGGCTAACTCTTTAATATATATATATATATATATATATATATATATATATATATATATATATAATGTATGTATGTATATATATATATATATAATGTATGTATGTATATCAATTATGACTAATCAATATATATCGCATATATATATTTCAACCAAGAGAAAAATTAATTTTCTATTCCAAATTGAAAATTTTCAATTTGTTCACAATATTAATTATATCCTTTGTGCTAGCAAAGAATATAATAGTATTTCATTTGGACTAATAACTAAATTTATTTGACTAATCAAATTCTTTAATTTAATTATCAAATAATAAAGTAACTAATCCTTTAGCAACAATCAGAAAACTCGTTAGTATGCGACCCCATAGGTTCTATATAAACTAGTAGTAAATTGATCACATCAATATACTAATCAAGGATGATGTCTAGCAACACTCCTTAACGACCAGAAACAGATTTGCTATCATCTCTATCTGAAAAGAAACTTGCATCATTATAACCTTCAAGTTTCAATTCAAAATCTCCATAAATGAGGAATTGGTCTTTAGTCCTTCTTAAGTACTTAAGAATGGTCTTCACTACCTTGCAATGATCCTCTCCAGGATTTTCCTGATATTGGCTAGTCACTCCTAGTGCATAAGCCACATCAGGACGTGTACATGTCATGGTATACATGATAGATCCCAATGCACTAGCGTATGGAATCCTACTCATGCATTCTCTCTCTTCAGATGTTTTAGGACAATCCCCCCTACTGAGAGTAATTTCAGTGCCTATTGGTAGATAGCCTCTTTTGGAATTATCCATGTTATATCTCTATAAGATGGTACCAACATACAAAGACTGGAAAAGTCCAAGCAGCGTCCTCGATCTATCTCTATAGATCTTTATTCCCAATATATAAGCTGTTTCTCCCAAGTCTTTAACGGAGAACTGTTCAGATAGCCAAATCTTGGTACTTCGTAGTGCCATATATCATTTTCATATGAGCAATATATCATCAACGTACATTAATAAGAATATAATTGTGCTCCCACTAACCTTTTTGTACATACAAGGTTCTTCTTCGCATCTAACAAATTAAACTTTTCAATTGTCTTGTTAAAGTGAATATCCCAACTTCGAGAAGCTTGCTTTAGTCCATAAATGGATCTCTGTAGCTTGCAAATATATTATGATTGGACGGAGATGTGAAACCTTTAGGTTGTGTCATGTACACATCTTCTTCTAGCTCACCATTAAGGAAAGTCATTTTCACATCCATTTGCCATATTTCATAATCATTGTATGTTGATATAGCAAGCAAAATCTAAATTGCTTTGAGCATTGCCAAGGGAGAGAAAGTTTCGTCATAGTCAAATTCTTCTTTTTGACGATATCCCTTGGTAACAAGATGGGCTTTATAGGTCTCTACCTTTCCGTCTGCTCCAACCTCTTTCTTAAAACCCCATTTACAACCTATAGGTTTTATATCCTTCGAAGGTTCAATTAAAGTCCATATTTTATTTTCTTTCATGGATTTCATTTCAAATTCCATGGCCTTTTGCCATCTCTCAGAGTCAGAACTTTGTATAGCCTCTTCATAGGTCTTAGGGTCATCATCGTTATGATCAACCTCATTTGATACATCATCTTTTACCATTATATTTAATCTAGTTGGTACATGATGTTTTCGTGTAGACCTTCTAAGAGGCGCTTGTACAACTTATTCACCTTATGCTAGATTTGGTTGTTGTTCAATTTGGTTTGGAACTGGTTCATTAACCAGTTCTTGAACTACATTTAGTTCCTGAACTTCAACCATTGAAGATGGCAACTTCCTTGTCAACTTCAAAACATCCAATAAAGGTTCTTCAACTTGTATCTCATGATCTTGATTTTGTGTTGATTCATTAGTTTCTTGAACTTCACCAAATTCTATTTCTCCTCTATAATTTCCTTCTAAAAGAAATTTTCTTTCCAAAAAGGTTGCTCCTCTAGCCACAAACATTTTATGGTCAGAAGGGTGATAGAAATAATATCCCATTATTTCTTTGGGATACCCAATGAACCTACACTTATCAGATCTTAAATCAAGTTTACCAGACTGCAATCGCTTAACATAAGCTGGAAAACCCCAAACTTAAATATGTTTAAGGTTAGGCTTACATCCTTTCCATATCTTATATGGTGTTGTAGAGACTGACTTAGTGGGAACTTTATTAAGTAAGTATGTTGCTGCTTTCAAAGCATATTCTCATAAATTTATTGGAAGATCAGTGAATCCCATCATAGATCTCACCATATCTAATAAGATTCGATTTCTCCTTTCAGACACACCATTGTGTTGTGGTGTTCTTGGAGGTGCCCACTGTGAGAGAATCTCATTCTCTTTAAGATACCTAGTAAAATCTTCACTAAGATATTCTCCACCTCTATCAGACCTTAGTGCTTTGATACTTTTATCGATCTTTTTCTCAACTTCATTACGGAACCTTTTGAATAATGGTATCAGAGCCATGTTGGCAGTAAAATCATTTAGCATGAGCACCTAAATCAATCTTACTGTCTGGGGCATGAATAATTTATAGTTAATAATATTATAAAGCTGAAATTAGTTTATGCCCATATCTAATTATTGACTGTTCATGATTATCTAGTTCTTATCCTGATTTCTAGTAATGTGTGAGGCATTCACCTCTCTCTATGTATGTGAGGTAACTGATTAATATCTGATTCTGACGTCGGTCAGCCCGATGAACAGGTCATTATGCCAAGAGGTAGGCGTTTAGACCTTATGGTGGTCCCGTCGCCAAGATAATTCTAGAGAGAAAAATATGTAAGGCAAATGGAACTTCTAGGAAACACTTAAGACCATAGATAATCTTAAACTAGTCACACTTAGATATCTGTATATGTATATTTCTGTTTTATACACCATTTATCTATTCTTCTAAATCAGGCACCCAGACAGTATACTTTTCCAAAATAAATTCAAATCAAAACACTTTGAACAATATAAATTCTATCTTCTCAGGCAACTAAGATTGCTAAACTTGAAAATGACCTTCAAAACTAGAGTATTCCAGAAGAACCTTTTAAAAGTATTTACCAATTAGGTAATTTTAGCTTCATCAAGAGGCACAGTATCAAGACCTGTGAGTCTACAATAGCTATCAATAACTCTTTAGAAGTTATTAAGTTGTTAAATGAACAGGATATAAATAGGTATAGAAACCAGTTTAACTACCTACATATTGGTTTAGTTCAAGGAGCGGTAAAACCTTTATTTCCAAAGGATCTAGACATCCCTATACGTGTCCTCCACAGAGCTGGCCGTCTCTTGAACTTTAACGATTCGATCCTAGGCATCCTTCAAAGTAACCTCGCCGCTGGCCCGGTATACTTCAATTGCTATCCCAATTTCTCAGTAGACATCAATGACCCCAACGTCATGGATGCCTAATGTCAAAACCAAGAATATGCCTTGACATCAATGACCCCAACGTCGAAGCAGAAGACTTCGCTTCACCTTCTAATGACAAAGGTAAATTCAATGGGGTAGACTTCTCTGGAGAAATCCCCAAGGTTTACTACCAGACCAAGTCCTTCTCCGGTAGTCCTACCGCTAGTGAAATGGAGCCTCCTCCTAAAAAGAATTCTAATCTTATGATTAGGTGTAAAGAACCTTTTACTCCTGATCCTAAAATCCTCAAAGATTTATGGATGCATCCTGATAACCAAATCAAGCGAAGTTGGTAAATCAATACTTACTCTCTTCAGCAAAGAGAATCTTTTAGAAACCTCTGGATGACAGATATGACTAGAATAAAATGTGAAATCGAATTCTTCAAATGGTTCAAACTGTCAGGCCAACTCGATAGTCAAAAGGACTCCCTTAAAGTCCTTATCAATAAATGGTATACCATTAATAATGAGGTTATCGAATCCTCCACTCCACCTCTTGAAGGAATCAAAATCCTCATTAGAAACATGGTTATTACCGCCGCTCCTTTTAAGAAAAAGAGTGAAAACCCTGGAACCATTACCACAAATGAAGACTTAGATAGAGTCATTCACCAAGTAAACTATTCCAATCAACTTCTTTATGTGGTCTCAAAACAAATTGAAGAAGCCCAAGATAGGACCGTATTCAAAACTCAACCTACTATCTCTAAAACCAGTATAAATCATTATACTGAATCCAACCCAATCTTTAAGATGACAGAATTCTCTAGAGACAAATTCCCAAAGCTTAGTGAAAACTTTGAGATCTCTATAAATATCATTGATAAGATCAACGAAAATCTCTCTAAATTCAGTATCACTAAGGAAAGACATTCCAAAGACAAAGGTATCAAAACTATCCAAGAGGATACCAACAATCTTAGGAAACTTTCCAATGATCGGTACCACAACCGAAAAAACTATTATAAACTTCCCTCTTTTCCAGATGTCCAATACGAAGAGAATATCTTCTTATCGACGTCCTCTCATGAAGGAAGAAGCATCACCAAATGGAACATCGATGCTCTGGCAGAACATCAAATCTACAATAAACTCCATGAAATGGGAGTCTCTTTACCGCTTATAAAATCAGAGGATCTTCTGATAGAGAAGTAGCTGCTATGATAGTTGCAGGATTTACCGGCATTGCTAAGATATTGGTGGGATTATTATATCACTGAAGATATCAAGAAATCCATTCATAATGCTACTGCAGTTGAGGTAGCAGTAAAAAATGAAGGATCCTCTAACTCAACTCAAGTCATCAAAGAAGATGCTTGCGCCACTCTCCTCTATAATATAGCAAAACATTTTATAGGAGAACCCTAACTCTTTCAAGATAGGAGTCTTCAAATCCTTAACAATCTATCTTGCCCAACGTTAGAAGATTTTAAATGGTACAAAGATTCCTTTATTACCAAAGTCATGATTCGTCCTGACTGCAACAACAACTTCTGAAAAGAACGTTTCATTAGTGGTCTTCCTCCTCTCTTTGCAAACAGGGTTAGAGCCAAAATTCAAGATAGATGTGATGATAAAATTCCTTATCATCAAATGTCTTATGGAGAAATTATTAGTCTCATCAATGTTGTTGGATTAGAACTTTGCACTAACATTAAGCTAAAAGAACAGCTTAAGAAAGATAGATCTTCCTCTAGAAGAGAACTAGGCAGCTTTTGTCAAGATTTCAGCTTCTCTAAAGTGTCAGCACCTTCTTCATTATCTTACAAAAGAGATAAAAAAAAAAGAGTTCTTCCAGAAAGATCCATCGCAGCAAGTTTAGAAGAAATTCTGAAAAACCACCTAAGAAAAAATCCTATCGTCATAAACCTTCAAAAACTTCCAGTACAGAGGTTTGTTGGGATTGTGGAAAACCCGAGCACAAAGCAAGTGCCTGCAAATCCAGCAATAAGAAGAAGAAGATTAATCTTCTTGAAATCAGCGAAGAAGGTAAAGATAAGCTTTACTCCATTCTAGAAGAAGGAACTTCTGATCAGTCTCCTACTTCTGAAGACTTTAATGATGACGAAGATATCAACGTCGCTTATGAGTCTGACTCTAATTAATCTGGGTAAGAATGCCAATGCACTGGAGCCTTTTGCAACTGTGAACTCTTCTCTCCAAAAATCAGGGTCTTAACCAATGACTCTAAAGAAGCCCTTTTTGATGTGATCCAACACATCAATGATGAAGAGTCTAGGAACAAATATCTTCTAGAACTCAAAAAACTCATTCTCCATCATCAAGATGAGAAACCTAAATCTAAGGTTATTGAGCCTTTTTCCATGAAGCAAATCATGGCCAGATTCTAAAGAAACTCTAAGCCTTCTATCGCTGATCTAAATCAAGAGATCTCTACTCTCAAAAAGGAGATAAAAGAGATTATATCTAGACTCAATAAGATTGAACAGATTAAATTAGCTTCGCCTTTAATAAATTCAATTTCAAAATTGAAGCTAGATAGAAGAGCTTGCCATCTAGCAAATATTTATTTTGAAACAAGATTTTTAACATCCTTTTGTAAATTCTCTTTTGCAGATTTTCCATCTACTCTTAGTAAGAAGTCCTTATTAATTAAGTTGTCTTGAAATTTTGTAATACATAGTACTATAGAAAGTATCTCCTTTTTAACAGTACTTTAATTTTTTTAAGCTGAATTCCAGATTTCTGATGTAAATCTAACAAGCTGTTCATGAGATTCAGGGGTCTCATGTTGTTTCAGGATTCCTCAATAACCTAGGTCAGAAGTATCTGTTTCTACAATCATAGAGGCTTCTGGGTTAGGGATTCTGAAACATAGTAGGTTTTGAACCATGCTTTTGATTTGGACAACAGCTTTAATCTGTTCATCTTTCCAAGGGACATGATTTTTCTTAAGCCTTTTCTAGAGGGATTCACAGACCTGCCTAATATGCGGAATGAAATCAGCAACATAATTAAGACTTCCTAAGAACCTCTGAAGTTGGGTTTTATCAAGGATTTCATCGGGAAATCTTAGCATGCCGGTAAATCCTGCAACTATCATAGTAGGTGCTTCTCTTTCAGAAGATCCTTTGATTTTATAAGCGGTAGTAGAGACTCCCATTTCATGGAGTTTATTGTAGATTTGATGTTCTGCTAGAGCATCGATGTTCCATTCGGTGATGCTTCTTCCTTCATGAGACAATGTAGATAAGAAGATATTCTCTTCGTATTGGACGTCTAGAAAAGAGGGACATTTATAATAGTTTTAGGTTGTGGTACCGATCATTGGAAAGTTTCTGAAGATTGTTGGTATCTTCTTGGATAGTTTTGATACCTTTGTCTTTGAAAGGTCTTTTCTCAGTGATACTGAATTCAGAGAGTTTCTCGTTGATCTTATCAATGATATTTCCAGAGATCACAAAGTTTTCACTAAGCTTTGGGAATTTGTCTAGTCTTCAGAAGTAGGAGACTGATCAAAAGTTCCTGCTTCTCAAATGGAGTAAAGCTTATCTTTAGCTCCTTCACTGATTTCAAGAAGATTAATCTTCTTCTTCTTATTGCTGGATTTGCAGGCACTTGTTCTGTGCTCGGGTTTTTTCACAATCCCAACAAACCTCTGTACTGGATGTTTTTGAAGGTTTATGACGATATGATTTTTTCTTATGTGATTTTTCAGAATTTCTTCTGAACTTGCTGCGATGGATCTTTCTGGAAGAACTCGATTTTTTTATCTCTTTTGCAACATAATGAAGAAGATGCTGAGACTTTAGAGAAGCCAAAATCTTGACAAAAGGTGCCTAGTTCTCTTGTAGAGGAACTTAACAACGATCACCCTCTTGAGTTAGTCTTAGCATGCCGATAAATCCTGCAACTATCATAGTAGCTGCTTCTTTATCAGAAGATCCTCCGATTTGGTAGCAGTAAAATAAGGATCCGCTGACTCAACTCAAGTCATCAAAGAAGATGCTTGCGCCACTCTCCTATATAATATAACAATATATTTTATAGGAGAATCCCAACTCTTTCAAGATAGGAGTCTTCAAATCCTTAACAATCTATCGTGCCCAACGTTAGAAGATTTTAAATGGTACAAAAATTCCTTCATTACCAAAGTCATGATTTGTCTAGGAATTTTACCATCACATCTATCTTGAGATCTCTGGAAATATCATTAATGAGACAAATGAAAAACTCTCTAAATTCAGTATCACTGAGAAAAGACATTCTAAAGACAACGGTATCAAAACTATCCTAGAAGATACCAACAATCTTCAGAAACTTTCCAATGATCAGTACCACAACCGAAAAAGCTATTATACACGTCCCTCTTTTCCAGACGTCCAATACGAAGAGAATATCTTATTATCTACGATCCGTTTATTGGACTTCTCGGGAGAAATCCCCAAGGTTTACTACCAAGAACCTATTGTCTGGGGCATGAATAATTTATAGTTAATAATGTTATAATGCTGAAATTAGTTTATGTCCATACCTAATTATTAACAGTTTGTGATTATCTAGTTCTTATCTTGATTTTTAGTAATGTGTTAGGCATTCGTCTCTCTCTATGTATGTGAGGTAACCGATCTATCGAAGTAGAACATGACTACGAAGAAGAATCCAGAATTCATCCGATACTCCAGAGTAGTTCTTAAGAAAATACTCTGCCCATTAAATTGGCATGTAGATTATCTGCAGACCCCAATCAGGTTATCTATGAACCACAAACCCTAAACATATAGCTAATACGACTACAAAGACGCATGGTTTAACTTCAGGTAGGTAAGACCAAGATATACTTGGTTCCTAAAGTACAACCCAGAGCTATTAAATGTTGTTATTCCTAGTTGGTTCTACGAATGGTGGAACGATTTTGGAATAACAACATTTAATAGCTCTGGGTTGTACTTTACGAACCAAGTATGTCCTGGTCATACGTACATAAAATTAAACCATGCGTCTTTGTAGTCGTACCAACTATATGTCTGGGCCTTGTGGTTCATAGATAACCTAATTGGGGTCTGCAGATGATATACAGGCCAATTGAATGGGCAGAGTATTTTCCTGATAATAGATTCCAGGTTCCGATATAGTATTACAGTTTTGCTGCACATACTTTTTCATGTAATTATATCCAGGTGTATCTCCCACTACATATATTATTCATGCCGACTTCCATTATCAATCTCCTTTTCTATTTCTTCTTTGTCAAGCTTAACAATTACAGATCCCTCAACTAATTCCGAAGGGATATAATCAAGAGACATACCATTAGTTGCAGCACGATTACGGTTGAATAGTCCATACCAAGTAGGCTCTGGAGCTTGTAGCTTTATTGTTGCTTCATCATTCTCCTTTGTTGAATCTTTGAGCTTTGGATCATTAGTGTTTGTACTTCCTTGTGGTGTTTCATTTCCAGTCAATTTGTGTCTTTGGTTCTCCGTTGAGGTTCAATTTCTTAACCCCAAGGTTCGATTTCACTGCCGATGTCAATGGTAAAAGAGCTGGAAAATGAGTCGTATGGTGTTGAAATGATTTGTTCTCCTCCATTTTCTAGAGTTTCAGCTATTACCCTAGCACTTACCAAGCTCCCAACTGTATCAATTGGTTGTTTCTTTGGTTGACCTCGTCCTTTGGCCATGGCTACCACCGTCAGTGTATGTTATCTTAACGTGCGCCGAGAGCCCCAAGCTAGAGAGATAAATTTTTCACATATATATGTTTTATTACTTTTTAAATATTCTTTTATTTTAAATTTTATTATACTATTATCAATAACATTATCTGAATTTTATTTTATAAAATCAGCTTTTAATTTTGTAATTTTAATTTTTTATTTTAAAATAATTTAAAAACTCCAACTTGAAATTACTCTCCAATTTGAATGGACATTTTTTAAATTATTTGTTTTTATTATAAAATATTTTATATTATAGATATTTATTAAAATATCAAAAACAATAAATATAAAATATAAAATTTTTTATTATTTTATATAATAAAATTTAGATAATTGAGATATATATATATATATTTTTTATTTAATTATTCTCAATAATATTTTCTGAATAAATAAACTTTTTATTTATAAAAAGAAAAAAAAATTCTTTAAAAAATAAAATAAAGAAATTTTGAATATGCAGTTTTTTTTGTAATTTTAGTTTTTTATTTTAAAATAATCTAAAAACTCTAACTTGAAACTACTCTCCAATATGAATGGACATTTTTTTTAATTTTCATTTCTTATTAATAAATATTTTATTTTATTATTTTATTGATATTTATATTCAAAATCAATACCCAATAACTAATTATTAAATAAATAACTAAAAATTAACTACTTATGCCATGTGGCTTTCTTCTAGACTGCCACCTGGCTTAAGTAGAAGGTTTTTTCCTCTCCTTTTAATAATGTATAGATAGATTGGGTTGATCCTCCCTTTTTTTGTTTTTTGTTTCAGCACGTGGAATATTATTATATCTCTTTTATTTTTTCTTCCTACTAAAACGACTGAAAATCTTTTAAGTTGGAATTACATTATAAAATTTGATCTTCCAGATCAACACTCCTACGCATAAATAAGAACATGGACGTTTAAACAGATAGAGACATTAATTTTTCTAGCGGGACATAATTTAGAACGGTCGACGGTAAAAGAGATGAGGAAAATAAGGAAATAGAATTGAGACAAGATTATGTTTTTGAGTTGAGAAAGAAAAAGACTGATGAGTTAGGGATCTTCTTATAATTTTTTTTCTTATTTTATTATTTTTTCTTCCTGCAAACAAGAAAGTGTTCGTGGAGAAATTTCTTCACATGAATTTAATCATGTGGATTTTTCTCTTTCAAGAAAGTGAATTTCTTGAAGAAAACAAAAGAAGAAAGGCAGCATCAGTAAAACTTTCACAAAGAGACTGTTATTCACTGTATTACTAGAACTAAGAATAGAAAAAAAAAGGCCGAAATTTCACAACAGAATTCAGTCATGCGTTAATACTCATAACTACTATAATTAATTTATTATCTACTCAAATGAGAAGTTGAACAATCGTTTAAGAATTATGTGGCGACCCAAAATCCACTGTAAGTCGTGATGGCGCCAAACGCCGCCGTCAGGCAAGCCAACGGTGATTAATCAACTTAGTTACTCACTTTATTATTTTTGAAATCATGAATACCACTGAATAAGTAGTGTAAAATCTAGTACTCGTAGAAAACCCGTGATTTTATTCTTCTAATTTTCGGATAAGGTATAAATTATAAGGTGAAATCATAATAATTACGCAAAGTACAATAATGAACACCCAGTAGGTACCCCCAAAATCCGGTGTCACAAGTGCATGAACATTTACTAAGGAGTAAAATAATAATTCAACATTTGTCTAGAATGTAAATAAAACAAGATAAAATAAGTTGTACGATGGAGACTCTGTGGACTGTGATGCGTAGCCTAGAATATAGCTCACATAAAGTCTTATCAATAATTGCGCCTGTGCGCCAAGATGATTACCAAATGAACCTGTCAGGTCCTGCATATTTAGTGCAAAAGTACAGAAGTGCAGCATGAGTACGTAAATCAACGTGTACCTAGTAAGTATCTAGCCTAACCCCGGAGAAGTAGTGACGAGGGGTCGACATCGACACTTACTAGGGGTCCAACAAAGCAATATAATAAAATAATAAGCAGACCATAACACCGGCAGACCTTAATGCATTCAAAAAAGGACGACAACACCACCTCACAAATGAGATTTCCACCTCGCTCGAAAATATCAAGTCTCGTTAATCCATTACCCAAAGCCTGAACATCCATAGTCCGATTGCCTTTCCTCCGCTGGATTTAAATGTCGAACCTCTAAATCATGCACTGAAAAAATTCCTTTCAAGTCATTCACTATCTAGACACCTAAACAAGCACCCTACCATTACACCAACACTGTGCAATAACAACGTATGTGATGTGCCGGGTAATTTCGGCACATTTTGATACTACTTGCTTAGAGTTTAACTTGTTTTATGTGCAAATTCTACCGATACTTATGTAATTTTAGTGTATTTGCAGAACATCGAGTGTAAGGATCAAAAAGCACGAAAAGAGCTCAAAAAGCCAACTGAAAACAAGAAAAGAGATCAACAGAATCGCAAACAGCACATGCGGACCGCATATTTCACAAACAAATCGCAAACAGGGACAGAACTCTGGGAACTTCTTCATGTCAAGAATGCGGTCGCATATGTGACCGCAAAACAAGAATGCGAACTGCAAAATAGCACTGTGAAACCGCAAACGCAAGCAGAGTTTCTGGGTGAAAATCAGGGTGAAGAATGCGATCGTATTTCGCGATCGCATAATCAACATGCGGACCGCAAAACCATAATGCGATGAAGGCAAAACTCTTGGGTTAAATATGCGACAGTCAATGAAGATTTGCGGTCCACATTTCTGTTTTGCGACATAAATACGGTCCGCATTATTACAGCAGGGGCAAATTAGTCCGAACTTCTCCTCGATTTTTGAGCCTCTATAAATAGGTTTAATAGGATTTTGTGAGGGACATCTTGTCATAATTGAGAGTACAAAGTGCGGGCAATTAACTAGTTTGAATTCTTGGAAGCTTTTGGGATCAATTACCTTCTATTTTATAAGACGGTGACAATTACTATTCTTTTTTATTCAATTTTCAGCATGAGTAGCTAAGCCCAAACGCTAAGGTTATGAACCGTAGATGGGTATAATGTTGTTGAGATTTTGATATTGATATGGATTTAACGGAAGATTGATATTTATTTACTCCTTATTCTTCAAACAATTGTTAGTGGTTGCAAACATTAACGAACGCCAATTTATTTTATCTTAGCTTGGAAAAGTGGGATAGAATTTGGTAGAAGTAAATAACAAAGACTCAAGGCTTTAAACCTTGTTTAATAAAATCGCTTAGGAATAAGTGGGTTTTAATTTGGCATTAATTGATTGTTCTTAATCACAACTCTTTTGTATTTGGAAAAATCATAAAGAGGATATATTATCCAACTATTGGAAAATATTGGGTAGTAAATTAGGCATCAATTGCATATCAAGAAAGTTTTCCATTGGAAATATTCAATATTAATATCAAGAGAATTATATTACATTAAGAGGGACACAACCTTGGTTTCTTTAATTCTTATTATTTATATTCACAATATTACAATCAGTTCTCGCTTATCCTCACGTTCAATATTCCTTTTTATTATAATTACTTGATAGAATTACGACTTCATCGAGTATTACACTAATTAGATAAACGTTTCACACCTATTTCCTGTGGGATTCGACCCCAACCTTGTTGGGTTATTATATTTGATACCGACCGCTTACACTATTCTTAAGGTGTAATTTGAGCGTATCAAATTTTGGCTCTGTTGCAAGGAGATACAGTTCTGAAATTACTAATTAGTGTATACTTTACTTTACGTCTAATTCTACTCTATTACACGTTGTTTGTTGTGTTTGGTGTAGACAGGGAGATATGTCAGACCATGAAGATGATGTGGAGATACAGGCGGAAGGAAATCCTTTTGCAGACATTGAGGAGTATATTGAGGATACAAACGTGATTGTACCTCCTGCTATTGGTGCTGCTACCTTCAAAGTGGAACATGGATTAATTCTGATACTGAAAGCGGAGGGATTTTTTCAGAAATTCCACTAATGATGATCCAACACAGCACCTCAGAAATTTCTTAAGTGTCTGTGCGATGCATAAGCAGAATCATTTCTCCGACGATGCCTTGAGGTTGAGATGTTTTAAGTATTCTCTTGCTGGGGATGCGAGGAAATGGCTCCAGAATCTTCCTCCAAATTCTATACGTTCATGGCCTGAACTTGTCCGAGCTTTCTTATCAAAATGGTTTCCACAAAGCAAGAAATCCGAGCTCAGGGACAAGATTTTCTTCTTTAAGCAACTACCTGGCGAACAGTTACATGAAGCGTGGGATCGCTTCAAATTATGCTTGGTGAGGTCTCCAAACCATGGTTTTCCAGATTCCATCTTGTTGAAATTTTTTTACATGGGTTTGGATCCTATGAACCAATCAATAGCGAAGAATGCAGCTGCTGGATCTTTTATGGACAAAACCTTCGCTAGGGTGACTCAGATCTTAGATAAAATGGAAAAACACAACCAAGCTTGGCACTTTGAAGATTCCACGGGCGGAATTGCAATTGGCTCTCCTTCTATGAACAATTTGATCAAGGAAAATCAAGAACAAGACCAAGTTATTGCAGCACTTGCCACAAATGTCAATGTATTGACAAAGCTTTTCACGGAGAATCAGAAGAAAAAAGTGAATGTAGTTGAGAATATGCAGCCGGTACAAAATGATGATTATGAAGAGGCAAATTATGTTAATAATTCTCAAGGAGGGTACCAAAGGCAGCAGTACCAAGGTCAAGGCTCTCAAAATCAATGGAGACCAAACCCACAAGGGCAAGGTCACCATCAATGGCGAAACGACCAAGGTGGCTCTAACCAAGGAAACTGGAACAGCAATAACAATTTTTCAAATCGAAGTTCCAACCCTTATGTTCCTCCAAAGGGTCAGTATTCAAATCAGGGATCCTCTAGTAAGTCTAAATTGGAGAGCATGCTTGAAAGGATACTACAAAACCAAGAAAAGTCTGATAATTCCATGAAGAGCATGACTGAGTTGGTTGGCTCTCACACTGCGGCGATTCAAAAACTGGAATTGCAAATGAGAGATCTTTCTCGTGAGCAATATCTGCAGCAGAAGAGAACACTCCCTAGTGATACGATTGCAAATCCAAAGGGAAGTGGGAGTGGCTCGACTTTCCATATCATGGCCATCACTACCAGGAGTGGTAAGATATTGCAAGGAAAGAATGAGCAAGCAGTTGATGTGGAAGAACTTGAAAAGGGAGTTGAAGTTGAAGAACCCAATGTTGCTGAAGTAAACAAAACTCCAGAGATTATGCAAAATCGAGATGAGACCCGAGAAGGGATGAAGGAAAAGGCAGAAGAAACATCAAACATTCTTCCGTCGATTCCTAGACCCCCTCCTCCTTTCCCCCAGAGACTTGCGAGAAGAGTTGACGACAGCAAGTTCGAGAAGTTCTATGATATTCTCAAGCAGTTATCTGTAAATATACCATTCTTGGAGGCTTTTCAAGAAATGCCCAGTTTTGCCAATTATCTAAAGGATTTGATCACGAAGAAGAGAACCAACAAGAATGAGGTGGTGAATATGACTCACCGGGTTAGTTATATCATTGCAATAAATCCAATTCAGAAGAAAGAGGACCCGGGAGCATTTACTATACCGTGCACTATTGGAGTGCGCGACTTTGCAAAAGCACTTTGTGACAATGGGGCCAGCATCAATCTAATGCCGCTTGCCATTTACAAACAAACGAGATTAGGAATGCCAAGGCCGACGAGCATGAGGTTGCAAATGGCTGACCGTTCAATCAAGAGACCAGTGGGTATTATAGATGATGTGATCGTGAAAGTTGGGAAATTTCATATACCAGCTGATTTTGTAATTCTTGACTGTGCTGTGGACAAGGAAATCCCTATATATTGGGGAGACCATTCTTAGCTACTGGAAGAGCCCTTATGGATTCGGAGCGTAATGAAATTAAATTCCGAGTGAACAACGAAGAAGTTACCTTCCAAGCTAGTAAGGGTATGAAGTTACCAAACGAGTACGAGAGCATTTCAGTGATTGGTATTGTTGATGAAGTAGATGATGCTGTTGAGATGAAGATGGAAGAGCAATGCCTAGGTAAAGCATTGGCAGCTATATTGGTAAACTTCGATGGTGATGATATGGATGGCTTTATGGAGTCAGTGAATGCATTAGAGGGGCGTGGTTCTTACTCGTACACTCCACCAAAGCTTTCCCTTGATTTGGAGAATAGAGCTACACCTCCTGCAAAGCCGTCCATTATCGAACCACCTCAATTAGAGCTGAAACCACTTCCTTCGCATTTTAGGTATAAATTTCTTGGCTTAAATAATACTTTACCAGTAATTGTTTCTTCATTGTTGAATAATGTGCAGGTAGAACAGTTGCTAAAAGTTTTGAAGGAGCATAGACAAGCCATTGGTTGGACAATTGCGGACATTCGGGGGATCCCTGCTGGAATTTTTGAGCATAAGATTCAATTAGAAGGTGGGACAAAATCGAGTGTGGAACATCAACGACGGTTGAATCCGTCAATGCAGGAAGTGGTAAAGAAAGAGATAATCAAATGGCTGGACGCTGGGGTAGTCTACCCAATTGCTGATAGTTCATGGGTAAGCCCGGTGCAATGCGTGCCAAAGAAGGGAGGCATGACTGTGATAAAAAATGAGAAGAACGAGCTTATTCCTACGAGAACTGTAACTGGATGGAGAGTGTGCATGGACTACAGGAAACTAAACAGCGCCACATGCAAGGACCATTTCCCTATGCCTTTTATTGATCAAATGCTTGATCGGCTAGCGGGAAAGTCCTTCTATTGCTTCCTTGACTGATAATCCGGTTATAATCAGATCAATATCGCTTTGGAGGACCAGGAAAAAACTACATTCACATGCCCATATGGCACATTTGCTTTTAGCCGGATGCCATTCGGCCAATGCAATGCTCCAGCTACCTTCCAGAGATGCATGATGTCTATCTTCTCCGATATGGTAGAGGAGTTTCTTGAGGTTTTTATGGATGATTTTTTGGTAGTAGGTGAGACTTTTGAGCATTGCCTAAAGAATCTCAAACAAGTGCTCAAGCGATGCGAGGAGACAAACCTTGTACTAAATTGGGAGAAATGCCACTTCATGGTGGATGAAGGTATTGTTCTGGGACATAAAATCTCAAGGCGTGGCATAGAGGTAGATAAAGCTAAAATAGAAATCATCTCTAAGCTTCCTCCACCCACGTCCGTCAAAGGTGTCCGTAGTTTTTTGGGGCATGCCGGATTCTACAGGCGTTTCATTAAGGACTTCTCAAAGATTACAAATCCAATGTGTAAACTCCTTGAGAAGGATGCCAAGTTCGTTTTTGATGAGAAATGCCTCAAAGCTTTTGAGGAACTGAAGACAAAGCTCACCACGGCACCAATTATTGTCACTCCTGATTGGTCGCTTCCTTTTGAACTTATCTGTGACGCCAGTGGTGTAGCTATTGGAGTTATGCTGGGACAAAGACACAATAAAGTTCTGCACCCCATCTATTATGCTAGCAAAACACTTAATGGGGCACAGATAAATTACACAGTAACTGAGCAAGAACTGTTGGCCATTGTTTATGCTTTCGAAAAGTTCTGTGCGTATCTGTTGGGTTCCAAAGTAATTGTATACACCGACCATGCAGCTCTCCGTTATCTGATGGCGAAGAAAGATGCAAAGCCGCGACTAATCCGTTGGGCTTTACTGCTGCAAGAGTTTGATTTTGAAGTTATGGATCGAAAGGGAACACAAAACCAAGTAGCAGATCACTTGTGTAGAATTGAAGAATCGGGGAGACTAAAAAGAGAGGAAATCAATGATGCATTTCCAGATGAACAAATACTGGCATTATCCAATTCCTTTGCACCGTGTTATGCAGACATCGCTAACTACATAGTCAGCGATCTTATTCCGGAAGGGTTGGAATTTTACCAAACGAAGAAGTTCTTGAGGGATTGTCGAAACTATTATTGGGAAGAACCCTTCTTGTTCCGTGTCTGTGCGGACAACATAATCAGGAGATGCATGCCTGAGGAAGAGATGCTACAAATTCTGAAAGCTTGTCATGACTCACCTGTTGAGGGTCATCGTGGGGGGAATAGAACGGCAGCAAAGATCTTCGAATGTGGTTATTACTGGCCGACCATTTATCAGGACACTAATCAGTTGGTGAAGTCTTGTGACCAATGCCAACGACAGGGCCCAATTTCTAGGAGGCATGAGATGCCTATGAACTTTGTGATGGAAATCGAACTATTCGACGTTTGGGGTATTGACTTCATGGGACCTTTTATAAGCTCATGTGGGATGAAATACATCTTAGTGGCTATGGACTACGTGTCCAAACGGGTAGAAGCTATTGCTTTACCAAACAACGAGGCTCGGAGTGTGACTGCGTTTCTAAAGAAGAATATTTTCACCAGGTTTGGCACCCCAAGGGCCATTCTCAGTGATGGGGGTTCGCATTTCTGTAACAGAGTCTTTAAAGGCCTCCTTGACAAGTACGGTGTCAAGCATAAGGTTGCCACACCCTATCATCCACAGTCGAGCGGTCAAGTTGAGGTATCTAACAGGGAAATAAAGAGCATACTAGCAAAGACAGTGAATGCAAACAGGACCGACTGGTCAAAGAAGCTAGATGATGCTCTATGGGCATACCGCACAGTGTACGAAACCCCCCATCGGTACATCCCCTTATCGGTTAGTTTTTGGAAAAGCTTGCCATTTACCTATAGAACTTGAGCATAAGGCTATGTGGGCCTTAAAAAGATTAAACATGGACTGGGCAGAGGCTGGAGCTCTGAGGCTAGCACAATTGAATGAAATGGAGGAGTTCCGTCTCCACGCATATGAAAGTGCAGCCGTATATAAGGAAAGAATGAAATTCGTCCATGACAAAAAGATCTTAAAAAGAGAATTCAAGGCAGGGGATCTAGTATTGCTTTTCAACTCAAGACTAAAACTATTTCCAGGGAATATAAAGTCTAAATGGTCAGGCCCTTTCAAAGTTGTCGACGTCTCTCCCTTTGGAGCTGTCGAACTAGCATCGGAGGATGGACTCCGAACCTTCAAGGTGAACGGTCAAAGAATTAAGCACTACTTGGGAGCAGATGGAGAGAAACATTTGGTAGAGCAGCTGGCTCTAAAGGACAGTCCATGCCCAACCATGGAATGATTTCAGAGGCGTCCTAGCTTCGTTGTGCCGCGACGTTAAATCAAGCGCTTCATGGGAGGCAACCCATGTGTGGTACCATTTACTTTTGCTTGTTGTTGTACCTTTATTTAAGTTTTGATATCATAGTTGTACTTAGGGCTATTTGAAGGATGTTTTAGAATGCAGGAGTTTGACAAAAGGACACAAAATTGATAAGGAGTTCTTGAAACTGAAGAAAAACAACAATGTGACAAATGCTACAACCTTTCGCGGATCGCGTTATCAATATGCGAGCCGCATTTGTGTCGCAAACTGAAGCAGAAAGTTGAATAAACATAGCTGTCATAAATGCGACGATGTACAGCATTTTGCAGATCGCATTTGTATTATGCGGTCCGCATTCTTATCGCAAACAGAGACAGAAGGTTTGGCTCAAAACAATGACATAAATGCGGCGAGGTAGCCTACTTTGCGGTTCGCATTTACACTATGCGATGACTTAATCATCGCATACTGACAGGTACGTGTCCGCATTCCCTCCTCTTCTAAATCCTTCAATTTAGTATAAAAAAAAAAACAGCAGAGAACGAACAGCGATAGACATTATTGGGGAAAAATTGAATTTCAAGCTTACCAGACATCGAAGTGCTGATTAAAAGTTGTCCTAAATCCTCCAATCTTCTTCCTAGGTATGTTTGCTTACCCACTAGATTACTACCTTTGTTATATTTTTAATTTTAGTTTTGCAAGTTAGGTTTGGTGGTTCAATGTAGTTGTTTGAACTTTGTGGGGGATGAAGATAGGAATCTAGGGTTGTAATTCTTGGGGGATGAACATACTTGTGTATCCAAAGGTATTTGCGGTCCACAAAATCAAAATGTGGACCGCAATTTGACCGCATCCCTAAACCCTAGATACCTGAGGATGACGACAAATGCGGCGCATTTGCGATCGCATAACTACTATGCGGACCGCAAAGGCACAGCAAACAGGGTCAGAACATTTTGATTGGCACCAACAATTTCTGCGGTAAGTTTGCGATCGCATATCTCACTTTGCGGTGGATATGCGATCGCATTTGTTGTCAGCAAACATGCCTGTGCACAAGAACACTCTGCGATGGTTATGCGATTCGCATAGTGGTTATGCGATTCGCATATTCCACCGTAGAATGAAAGCTGGCTTGGCACACCGAAGAATGCGACGAGTTTGCAGTTCGCATAGTGGATATGCGACCGCAAACCACGCCGCATTTCTGTAAGTCTTTGTTGATTCTTCCTGTTTTTCTTTTCTCTACTGATGACAATGTCGCTTACATTTTACCCTCATGCAGATATGGCACCTCAAAAGCACTCCGCAAAGAAAAGGCCATCATCCGCTCCTACCACAGCACAGCCCAAACGTGTAAGAATGGAATCAAAGTTGCCAAGCCCCTCCCAGTCTAATGAGGAGGACCGCTTGCCTGAAGTTGATCTAGTGGCTGAGGCCAGAAGGAAACGCGGAGATGACCTTCAGCTTCGATTCGGGGTTGAAGGTTCCAGACATTGTTCAGGGAAGGGCTAACAAAAAGGAAAATCTCGGGGGAGAAAAAGTTGAGTTTGAATGGATTACAGGAACAGTACCCTCATATTCTCGACAACATCAAAACGAGAAAATGGGAGTACTTCACTAGGGACCCTAAAGAATACAATGAGTCAATGGTCCGGGAATTCTATGCATCTTACGGAGCTTCAAGAACGGGGTATCATAGACGCAACAGAATATTCACTGGCATCGTGCACGTTCGGGGGAAGAGTGTGTTCTGCGACAGTGAGCATATTAATGAACTCTACTTCCCCGATTGGGAATCAGGCACAGCTGAGTATGATGCCAAGTACTCCAACAGAGAAAACGAACGTGGATGGATAGCGTCCGTGATTGCCAAGGGGACTCCGGCCTGGATTATCTCTGGAAAGAAAATCTATAAAGAGGACCTCACAAGGGAGGGAAAATTTTGGCTAAACTTCGTCACCTCCCATTTAATACCGTCCAGAAATGAAACAGATATCAGCATTGAGAAAGCACTTCTCATTGCGTGTATTATGGCCGATATTAAAATTGATGTGGGGAGTCTCATTTTCCAGGAGATTGGCATCCGGGCAACGCAGCGTGCCACATCACTTCCCTTTCCGAGTTTGATCACAACCCTTTGCCAAATGGTGAATGTTCCTTTCTTGCCACAAGCTGACAAACTCGGAAACTCAACGAGGGATATCGATATCACTCGTATCAGTGATTCTGCTGCCCCAACAGAGACCCCAATCCGGGACATTGACTCCCAAAATCTCCTATCTCCCCAAGATCCAGAAGCCTCCACTGCTGCTGCAGAGACTGCACCCCCATCCACCACGAGTCCATCTTCTTCAACAATGCCAGCCCTTTCAAGACTTGGTCTAATTGCACATCACGCCAATGCCAAAGTGGACCAACTCTTGGAAACCCTGCCCCACCTGATCAAACAGGCCCTGACTCCTATTCAAACGTCAATGACCGCTCTCCAACAACAACAAACATTGTTCGGAGATCGTTTGCACAAACTTGAGTCTAGGGTTGAACAGATAGAAAGAAGTGAGGTTAGGGGTTTACCCTAGCTGAGGGAGGAAGTTAAATCCATGAAGACCGAACTCCAGAAAATGCAAAATTTGGAGTTCGACATAGCATCTCTCCTCCCCAAAGAGGGTGACCAGAGTGCAGAAATTGCTGCACTAGACTTGGGCTTGGACTTCACTGCTCTAATGGCAGACATTGCACCTTCGTCTGCCAAAGTGTCTCATTCTCCAGCTCCTCCGGTACCGGTAGATGTTACTGATGACGAGACATCGGGGCAGTCATCAGAGTTAGAAGGGGAGGAGTTAGAGGATGCAAGTTCATGGTCCGATGAGGCTGATGACCCTAAGGAGAAGGCAAAGCAATTGCGGCGCCAATAGTGGAGGAAGAAGAGCACGCAAACATTGAAAGGGCCATACAGCACTCGCTAGCGGATGTGGCCGCCCTGGCAGACTCATCGGCCACACAGCCACCAGTGGGCGAAGCTAGCAGCTCAGCAGCCCCACCACCTGCTCTAGTTCAGTCTCACAGCCCTCCTGCAGCTCCAGAGGATTCCTAGGCTACTAAATCTCTTTGCGCGAATACGCCCCAGGGAGCCCCTTGCACTCTATCTTCTTTTCTTATGCATTGGGGACAATGCATGATTTTGGTTGGGGGTGGTAGCCTTATTTGTGTATTTGATCTATATTCTGGCATGTTTAGTGACATTGAAAACTGTAAAATATGTAGTAATGATTAATGATTTATGTATATATGCTGTTGCAGTTAAATAGTTAGTGAAATGAAGTTTGTCAATAAAATCCCCTTGTTTTTTCTTTGCCGGATTCTTTTTCAAGGGAGTAATAGTAGAACCGGGTTTATTAAAATGAGATATATTGACCGGGATGGTGAAATTATTTAGTATCAAGTAGGTGAATCTGTGTGTAGAGTATACCCTCGTTAACAAATCAGCCATGTGAACTCGAGGCTCACTCTGTAACTCTAGGTCCACCTAGAGTCGTGTATGTATACATGAGGAAAGCCTCGAGTGACCAAATGTTAACTCTAAAGCTGTAAACTATGTTAACCGACCAGATTGTGGGCCAATGTGTGTGAGCTCTTTGTTTGAATATTTCTTGTGTTGCTTCTTCCATCTAGAACTTGCCCTATTTGTTTTTCGACGCTTATTATAAGTGCACTGAGTTGGAGAGAGGATCTTAGGCATTCTTTGTTTATTTATGAAACCTTTTTAGTTTTTTTTAGCCTACCCGTGTATAAATAATATCACTAGTTCCCTATTTGAGCCTTTTAGCCTTTTTCTTGGCCTCCTCATTACAAACCTTTCCCGTTCATAAAATAACTATCTCTTTTGAACCCGTTCCTCCTTGAACATTGAGAATAGGGCTAAAAGCCTAAGTTGGGGGTGTAGGTCAAATTGGAAATAGATAAGGCTGTGAAGTGAGGGTGAGAGCTTATACCTCAAAGTGCTAATGTGAATTTATGAAAGCTCCACACCAAAAAAAAAAAAAGAAAAAGAAAAAGAAAATAGTTATATATGTATTTACAATAATGGAGCTCTGAAATAGATTAGAGAGGTATTTAAGGCGGGCCCACTTTGGGAACTAAACGCCAGTGAGGCTATGGGGTTGAAAAGAAGCGAAATGTTAAAAGAAAGAAGAATGTAATTAGTGTTCAAGGAGGATGTAGTCACTCATATCTAAATATATATCCTACCCTTCCTTAAACCTACACTACAAGCTTACAAAGTCCTTATGTGATCTCCAACCGAGTGTTCTTAGAAGTAGGTGACAAATTAAAATAAGGGCAAGCATATGGTATGGCATGTGGTGACACTTGAAATTTTGTTCTGAGAGTGAGTGTATTTGCATTTGAGTCCCTTTGTAGTGTTATGATAAAGATTGTGAGAGTGGGACTTTCTTTCCAGTGAGGACACATAAACTGCTAGGTTGATAGAAAGTTGAGTTTTGAGTAAAGCATAAGTGCATTCAGCTGAAGGTGGCCTTTAGTTACTTTGTTGAGGCTCAAAGTTCATAAGCTAATTGGTTGTCCTTGAATATACTGATGATTCAAGGAGGGTAAAGTATTCAAAGAGATATACCTGAGATACTAACAACAAACACCGTCCATAGTCAGTATTGTTTCATGTTTAATACGTAGAGTCTAGACTAGGATAGTATCGTTTTAGTTGCTTGAGAACAAGCAAGAGTTTAAGTTGGGGGTGTTGATGTGCCGGGTAATTTCGGGACATTTTGATACTACTTGCTTAGAGTTTAACTTGTTTTATGTGCAAATTCTACCGATACTTATGTAATTTTAGTGTATTTGCAGAACATCGAGTGTAAGGATCCAAAAGCACGAAAAAGAGCTCAAAAAGCTAACTGAAGACAAGAAAAGAGATCAACAACATCGCAGATGTGAGTATGTGGTTGCAAATAGCACATGCGGATCGCATATTTCACAAACAAATCGCAAACAGGGACAGAACTTTGGGCACTTCTTCATGTCAAGAATGCGGTCGCATATGCGACCGCAAAACAAGAATGCGAACCGCAAAATAGCACTGTGAAACCGCAAACGCAAGCAGAGTTTTTGGGTGAAAATCAGGGTGAAGAATGCAATCGCATTTCGCAATCGCATAATCAACATGCGGACCGCAAAACCATAATGTGATGAAGGTAAAACTCTTGGGTTAAATATGCGACAGTCGATGAAGATTTGCGGTCCACATTTCTGTTTTGTGACAGAAATGCGGTCCGCATTATTACAGCAGGGGCAAATTAGTCCGAACTTCGCCTCGGTTTTTGGGCCTCAAAATAGGTTTAATAGGGTTTTGTGAGGGACATCTTGTCATAATTGAGAGTACAAAGTACGGGCAATTAACTAGTTTGAATTCTTGAAAGCTTTTGGGATCAATTACCTTCTATTTTGTAAGATGATGACAATTACTATTCTTTTTAATTCAATTTTCAGCATGAGTAGCTAAGCCCAAACGCTAAGGTTGTGAACCGTAGATGGGTATAATGTTGTTGAGATTTTGATATTGAATATGGATTTAACGGAAGATTGATATTTATTTACTTCTTATTCTTCAAACAATTGTTAGTGGTTGCAAACATTAACGAACGCCAATTTATTCTATCTTAGCTTGGAAAAGTGGGATAGAATTTGGTAGAAGTAAATAACAAAGACTCAAGGCTTTAAACCTTGTTTAATAAAATCGCTTAGGAATAAGTGGGTTTTAATTTGGCATTAATTGATTGTTCTTAATCACAACTCTTTTGTATTTGAAAAAATCATAAAGAGGATATATATCCAACTATTAAAAAATATTGGGTAGTAAATTAGGCATCAATTGCATATCAAGAAAGTTTTCCGTTGGAAATATTCAATATTAATATCAAGAGCATTATACTACATTAAGGGGGACACAACCTTGATTTCTTTAATTCTTATTATTTACATTCACAATATTACAATCACTTCTCGCTTATCCTCACGTTCAATATTCCTTTTTATTATAATTACTTGATAGAATTACGACTTAGTCGAGTATCACACTAATTAGATAAACGTTTCACACCTATTCCCTGTGGGATTCGACCCCAACCTTGTTGGGTTATTATATTTGACACCGACCGCTTACACTATTCTTAAGGTGTAATTTGAGCGTATCAGTATGAACCTCATAATAATCCATGCATAACCTCGAAATCATAGGAAATACATATATTGGGCTGAAACGACAAAACACCCTTGCACAAGGTGACAATAATATCCCACTCGAATATGTAGGGAAAAATTTCTTGCACCACATTTGCGGTACCATTTACAACTCCTCGATGCCCAATTGATAACAAGTGCCCCACGTCGCATAAGATTTGAGTGGGAAGGAAATGAAGGCATAAGCTTTAATAGAATCAAATCGCACGATGAGGAATCAAGAAGGGAAGAGCTCCTAACAGCCCTGTAGCCTCCCGAAGATAAGTACAGACGTCTCCGTATCGATCCACAGGACTCTACTAGACTTGCTCATGACTCGTGAGACCTAAGTGAACCTAACGCTCTAATACCAAGCTGTACCGACCCAAATCCACTATAGGTCATGATGGCGCCTAACGCCGCCGTCAAGCAAGCAAATAGTGATTAATCAGCTTAGTTACTCATTTTATTATTTTTAAAATCATGAATCCCATTGAATAAGTAGTATAAAATCCAGTACTCGTAGAAAACCCCTGATTATATTTTCCAATTTATGCATAAGGTATAAATTACAAGGTGAAATGATAATAATTACGTGAACTACAATAATAAAAACCCAGTAGATACCCCCAAACCCTAGCGTTATAAGTGCATGAGCATTTACTAAGGAGTACAATAATAATTCAACATCTGTCTAGAATGTAAATAAGAAATGATAAAATAAATAGTACGATGGAGACTCTGTGGACTGTGATGCGTGCTTGGAATACAGCTCACATAAGTCTCCTCAACAACTGCGCCTGTGTGCTAAGATGATCACCAAATGAACCTATCAGGTCCTGCACATTTGGTGCAGCATGAGTATATAAACCAACGCGTACCCTGTAAGTATCTAGCATAACCCTGGAGAAGTAGTAACGAGGGGTCAACATCGACACTTACTAGAGGTCCAATAAATCAATATGATAAATCATAAATAGATAAGAAGCACAACAGTAGTAGTGAGGTAAATCTATAACTAACACAATCTCCAAAAATTTCTTTAATTGATATCAATTTCTCATCTCATATTCTATCTCAACAGCTCAGAAAATATCCAGTGCCAATATCAAATAAATAAGAAATACCGTATAAAATGCAAGGCATCAGTGGAAGGAAAAATCTCGTGAATATTCGGACTATTAGCGATATAATACACGATTAAGCCAAGGTCATACGGCCAGATCTCAGAAAAAATATGGTACTGCCGAGGCGATCAGCCCGATCCCATCATAACGTTACACTGCCGAGGGTCGAGCGGCACGAACCATAGATGCATCTGTAATTCATGTATTTAACTTGTAATAGGTGGAAATCACTTACCTCGAGTTTCTCGATGATAAACTCCTCAAAATAGCTCCCCAAATTCAGTCATCCAAGTGGAAAATGAGAGTAATGAGAGCTAAGTCTTGATTTAAACAACCATTTTGCCCAGTGATAATCTTGCATTGCGGCCAAAATGCCACACCTGCGGCATCACTTTTGCGACCATGCCTCTGCTTCTGCGGAAAATCACCCAAACAGTATGTCTCGCACCCGCAGAAATATTCCCCGCTTCTACGACATCGCAGGTGCGAACCTCTTCAGCTCCTGCGCCTTCTCTTGCTTCTGTGCTTGCGGGATGCGACCAAAGCTCCGCACCTGCGGCCCTTCCCCTAGGTGGCCTTCTCCGATTCTGCCACGACCTCCCTTGCACTTGCGTGTCCGCACCTGCGACCAAGCCACCGCAGGTGCGATGACACCAGACTTCAGCAGTCTTCAGCATCTCCTCAAATCCAAATTTCAATCTGATTTCAATCCGTTTCAAACTCGAGGCACCAGGACCCCATCCAAACATACCAACACATCCCAAAACACGATACGAACCTAGTCGAAGCCTCAATTATGACAAACTCAAAACTATGAATCGACGATCGAAACATTTTTTTTAAAATTTTCAAACATTCAAACTTTGCCGAACGCCGAATTATACTTAAACATTCGGGAATAACACCAAACTTTGCACACGAGTCAAACATGATACAAACGTATTCTAAGGCTCGGCACCCTATACGGACATCGATAACACCAAAGTCCACCTCAAACAAAACTTAGGAAATTCTAAAACCTTCAAAATGCCAACTTCCCACAATAAACACTGAAATGCTCCCGGGCAACCTGATACTCAACCCGAACATACTCCCAAGTCCGGAATCATCATACGAACCTAGTGGAACCTTCAATTCCCAATTTCGAGATTGTTTACTCAAAAGTCAAACCTCTCTTCCAAATTAAAGCTTCTGAAATGAGAATTTTCCATCCGAATCAACTCCGAACTTCCCGAAATTCAATTTCGACTACCCGTACAAGTCATAATACATGACCAGTTGGTTCGTTACATTCTCCCCTGCTTAAACATACATTTGTCCTCAAACGTGCCAAGAACTGTTCTGGAGTTGTCTAAAATCACTGTCTAACACCTCGTGCACCTACCCGTGCCACCACAACCATGTAAGCACATTGGCTCAAGCTAGACTGAAGATCCTCCCTATAACTTTAGCTAACAAGCCTTAGAACCAAATTCCAACACCCCGAATTCTCCACGAGACCAGATTCCAACATACGAACATCGCATCAATCATTACACAATGTACCCAAACATGATCATGAACTTATACTGAAATCACACCATGCACCATATAAGTCATTTGTCCATAATAACATCCTCCAACCGTAGAAGCTGCAAATTCACTAACCTGATGCACGTAGTATACCTCATATGCGCATAAGCTCTAATCCAACTCTCGCGATACTGCAACGATGAAAACGATGCGTAGAAGCTCATAGCCACCTGCAAATCAATAAATCATGAAATCTCTCCTCCTGAGAAGAACCATTACCTCATCTAGAACTGAATAACGATATTTGCTCTTTAATACACCCTACATAACTCCGATCGCACTAATCCCAGGTCCAATAACCTCGTATCACCCAGTACAAGATGCTCAGGCAATAAGCCATCTAAAACACTGCCAAAAATCTCATATGACGCCATCAATGCGCCAACAAGCTATAAACTCGAATGTGACACATTAGGAAAAATGAACTCTGGAAAAGAACTACCCATCCCGCGTAGCGAATAAAACGGTCAAACAGATGCTATGAACCCTTCTCAGAAAATGAGAAACAAAATACACAAGAATAGATGGGGAATTGTACTAAGCATCTCACTGTTGCGGCGTGCAACCCGATCCACACATGATACCGTTGCAGTGTGCAACCCGATTGAAACAACATACCCGTGGCGGCGTGCCACCTGATCCACAGGTAGCAACAGCAGCTGCAAAAAAGCAGCAAACAACAGAAGCTGGACCAAGCCAGCAAAAATGTAGATCGCCTGCAGACTATGCCATGAGAGGCATCCCAATGGTGGTCTCATCACAGCCAATTCCAGCCAAACAAATTTCAGTTACCCAACCTCGAAGATGGGCAGATATCGCCGAAGAAGACCCCTCTTCTGAAGATGATATTCAAACTCACGGATCTGTTCCATTGGGGAAGTAAGGATGTAATTCTTGTTCTTAACATACTGTTATGTGTACTGTCAGATGTAGTTTCAAACTCACGGATCTATTTATTTATGGTTGAGTTTGAGAGTTGTTCTCTTTTTTATCTTGTTATGGTACAAGTATGTTAGATCTGATGATAGATCTGCAGATCTACTGATTCTTTTCCGTAAAATGGTTAAATATATGCTTGTATTAAGAAGAATCTTTGAAATGACACTGGGATCCTTTCGGATCTGCACTGTAAGCGTGGTTCCCAGGGATTATGGCGAGATGATGCCTGTAAATGTACCTGGTAGACTTGCAGATGGTTTTAAAAAAACCTTTAGGGTCATTTAGAAGAAATTCTTTTTATAACAATCATAAACATTAGCCCTTTTTGAGTAAATGAATTAGTATACTTACAGATCTACCTCCATATCTGACGCTAAACACTATAGTAAGATAAAGTCTGAACAGAACTCTTACAAGGCCTTAAATGCCATAGATCTATGAAGTTTAAACACCAGATCTGACTCTTCCACATACAGTAGCAGTACGAACTTGAATAACTTCTTTAAGAAATCACTTGGTCTCTCGAGCCAAGGATAGGGAGCTTTTTTATCATTCAAATGTCTTACTTTCACTCTCTCTCGACTAGATCTACGAGTTCTTCTTCTTCCTCCTCTTCTTCCAATTTTAAACTCAAAGAGGAAATTAGTTTCTCTGATTTGCAGCAATCAATTGACGACTGGAAAATCCCCAAACATCCCCAGTCAACAATTTACAAGTCTCAAAAATGGAGCTTGACAAGTGATTATCACATGTCTACCATTGAGCAAACTATTCCTCTGGAATCAGACCATGAGGAAATCAAACTTCTCAATATCAAATCTATTGAAAAATATAGGAAGAAATATAACTACGTCCATTTTGGCTTAGTACAAATAGCTGCTAAACCTCTATCCAGAGAAGGATTGGACACATCACTCCTTCTATGTCTTAGAGATTATAGATTCTTAGAATTCAATGATTCGTTGCTAGGAATGGTGGAAACCAGTCTTTGTAATGGACCAATTTATTTCGACTGTTTCCCTAATTTTACGGTCTCCCTTAAGGATAGAAATATTTTAGATGCCTTGACCCTAAATGTTAAGACTTCTAATTACACGACTAAGGCTGGCTCTCTTCCAGTAGCAATTATTTACATAATCCAATATAAGGCAATGAGTTATGCCTTTAACACTGGAGCTATGAGAACTACTCACAAAGATGAAACGGTTCTCTTCCAAACGGATCTGCAAAGGTCCCACCTGTCTATCCCAAGACCAATCTCTTGGAATCAGGTTTCCCTCCCAGAAAACTGGCTTCTACAGGATGCCACTCCAGCCCAAAAGCCACAAAACACGACGGTTTCCCAGATCCAACAAATCCCTTCAGGATCTGTGCTAGTTTCCTTTCAGAGGTCCCTTAGCCAAAGAATAAGTTCCTCTGCCTCCTCGCAGTCTGAAATTCCACCGATTCATTTGCTAGACATTCAGTGTCTTCGTTTCCTACTAGAATCAAGACAATAGAATTCGAATCTAGAGTTCCACAAGCTAGGTATAAGGTAGAAAAGCCAGAAACGGTTCCCTCTGCCGACACTACCTACAACAGACCAGATTCTTCTACCTATACGTCACTAGGTGCCGAATTAGGAGATAACAACATCATTGGTGCTTTGGAGATTGAATTTGAAATTGATAAAAAAGGTCTCCAAAAGGAATTTTAGTCTCCTAAAAATCTTTTCAAAAGAAATTGGTTTT